>JAGDQP010003884.1:0-50850 GCA_022664845.1 Lepisma saccharinum | reverse complement strand
ACAGTAGCAGATACTCTTTATTACATTAGATTGTTATAGTTAAACATGGCTGTGACTTACTTGTAGAGTATACGCGGTGGAATGTCAATGTGCTATGAACAATACATCTATCGTAATAATAGAGCTTGTGGTAGTAAAACCTCTTGGAAGTGCATTGAAGGTTGCAAGGCTTACTATTGTTCTAGTGGAAGATACTGTTATGAGTTCGTCGGGTCTGCATGCGCATGAGTCAAATACTGCAAGGGAACGAGGCAAAATATTGGTGAAGAAAATGAAAGAAGAAATAAAAAGAAATCCTACCTGTTCTGTACCAGCAATATATAGGTATGTTAAGTCTAAAGTAGGATGTGTAGTTATTTGGATGGCGCTTGATATAAGCCTACAAGTTTATGTTAAGGCAACCACAAATGTAACAACTTTTGTTAATGTTGAAAATCAGTGTAGTAGTATTGACATAGTATTTGACAGAAGCAGTAGCATACTCTTTGCCATGAAAGAAGATCAGCAATTCTATATTTAATTTAATGGTAACTATGACCTAAACAGGTTCAGTGTCAATTTCGGCCACGCCGAAATGGAATTTTCTGCGTGGCTATATCTATCTGACATTTAGGGATTTTTGTCAGCTATATCAGAACCACCTAAACTTACAATCTAAATATTGTTTATTTTGTTCCTTGCAGCCGAGAAACGACTAGAGGAAATATTTCTGAAGAAGTATTGGCAGAAATTCCTACCTATTCTAGTGTTAAAAGTGCTCTATACAGGACTCGAAACAAATGTTTACCCGCGCTACCCAAGACAATAGAGGAGTTGAGCATAGAAGGAAGATGGCGACAGGCAAGTGATGGGAGAGATTTTCTCGTGATTGACGACCAGCAGGACTCTAGCCGTATTCTTGTGAGTTTTGTCTTTTAATTTTTACTTAGCTGCTGCGTCTACGTTAATTCCGGTTTTAATTTGTCCTACAATTCATTCAGTTTTGAATATCTCTTCTTTTCTATGTTTGGCTAAATTTGAGTAACAACTTAAGTTGTTACAGGAAACTGTTACATACTAACAAATCGTTTTAGGCATAATCAGATACAATCACTGTTGTATTAGATATTAGAAGTTAGTGTTCAGGGGCTACTTTTTGAAAATTTAAAGTTACCTTTTTAACACTTTTTTTTTTGTTTTTTGTTTTCTTTTCAGGTTTTTGGTACAGTTAAATACTTGCGGATATTATGTAACAGTGAGAACGTGCTGATGGATGGCACTATTAAGTCTGCACCGCGTCTTTTCTCCCAGTTATACACTTTTTCACGGCAAAAACTTAGGGCAGGTGTTTCCACTCTTATTTTGTCTTCTGCAAAATAAAAACCAGGAAACATGCCTACGTTTGCTAAATTTGATAAAAGCAAAGGCATCAGAAAGTGGTATGGACTTTGAACTAAAATGTGTCACGATAGACTTTGAAACGGCTGCAATTAATGCACTTACGCTGTACTTTCCCAACATAAGCGTGAGGGGCTGTTTCATTACACTCAGTGTATATGCAGGAAAGTGCAAGATCTGGGACTACAAAGAAAATGAAACGGTTAGAAAATGGGTTCGGCGTGCAGCAGCGCTTCCTCTCATCCCATTAGATAATGGCAGCATTCAGCGCAGTGAGCGGCTCAGTGAGATCTCTAGTGAGTGAGCGCTCGCAGCGGATCCTTCGGATGCCTAATTTCGTTTATGCTCAATGAACAGTTGAATTTTATAAAGCGTATGGTTGAAGTTCCAGGATCAATTGAATAGCGCATAGCACAGTGGTAAATATGGCACGACGGGAAGTTGTCAGGCATATGTTACCGTTTTTTATCGACGACGGATTGAATACGGATGTGGTCTTACATGTTCCAAGGCAATTGGTGAGACCACTAAATAGGAGACTTCGTCTGTAATTGCTGTAATTTACAACCATAGTTTTTAATAAAAATACTTTGTACTTTAAGATCCCAATTTTAGCGCGGACACATGTAACTACAAACCTGGCTATTTAAAATTATAACGTTCGAGAACAGTTTAAGAATTTAATCTGTACAGAATAAGTTTATCCGTTTTATGTTCTGATTCAAGAAGTTCAGCTCTTTCATCTCGCAGTGAAGCAAGAAAGCACACAGCTACTATGTACCTCTAACACAGTATTTGTTCGATATAAATATCTTTTAAAGCGCTAACATGTAGGATTGTAGATCTAACATCTTACCAGACTGAAGCTGCAAGTGCACCTCATGGCTTGTTGTTATTTGGTAATATTTCTGATTAAACTCGTACGTAATACTATATTACTCTCCGCCGGAAGCCATATTGCTGTCGCACTAACCGCACTTCCGGGAGTTCCGGCTCACAAGTGAGCGCGAAAATCTTTGCTCACAAAGATGGCGTCGGCTCACTGCGAGCCGGAAGTGAGAAGTGGCATTCAAAGGACAAATTCAGTGATCCCTCAGTGAGCTCTCACCGCTCTGAATGCCACCAATGTTAGCGATGTCTTCTTGTAACGCGAAACGAAACGTCACACTCGGGTTCAGAAACAAAAAGTGAGAATATCTGACGCAGAAGATTCAGGAGATTGAGGAAAACGGGAAGATAAATAACATACGAGATCTATACAAAGGGGTAAACTCGTTAAGAAAAGTTTACCAGCCGAGGTTAGGAATGATTAGAAATGAACGTGGAGATCTTCAGGCTGATCCGACTAAAATTGTCGATGTGTGGAAAAGTTATTTCGACAAACTTCTTAACGTACACAACGGGGAACAAACAGAGGAATTTGAAATCCATACCGCAGAACCGTGGATTCCCGAACCTAGCGAAATAGAGATCGAAATGTTGGTAAAGAAATTTAAAAAATTCAAATTACCAGGAATAGACAATATTCCAGTCGAATTAATTAAAACAGGAGGAACGGTACTAATCAAGGAACTACATAAATTGAAAAGTGATATATGGAAAAAGGAGGAGCTCCCAAAGGAATGGAAAATCTCAATAATAGTTCCGATTTACACACAAAAAAAGCGATAAATCGGACTGTAATAATTACCGCGGAATCTCGTTACTTCCAACCTGTTACAAGGTACTAAGTAATATTCTGTTAACACGCTTAAGTGTATACGTAGATGAAATAATTGGAGATCACCAATGTGGATTTAGGATAAATAGATCCACATTGGACCAGATTATCGCCTTGAGACAAATTTTGGAGAAGAAATGGGAATACATTGGGACGGTTCATCAGCTATTCATGATTTTAAGAAAGCATATGATTCTATCAAAAGGAAAAAGTTATACAGTATCCTGATACGATTTGGAATTCCGAAAAAGTTGGTTCAACTAGTGAAGATGTGTCTCAACGACTCCATAAGCAGAATACGGATAGGTAATAATATGTCAGATAGTTTCAAGATTCGCAACGGATTAAAACAAGGCGATGCCTTGTCCTCACTACTGTTTAACTTTGCGTTAGAATGTGCGATTTTAAAAATTAAAGGGGACAAAAAGGGACTATCATTGAAACATTTGAATCAACTGTTTGTATACACGGATGGTGTAGATTTAATAGGAGACGATATAGATACAAAGCAACACCGATGTCTTAGTAGAAGCGTGCGATGAGATAGGTCTACAGGTAAACATGGATAAAACAAAATACGTGATAACAAGCCGAAACACAAGGAATGAAGGAAATGAAAACATAAGAATTTGGGATGAGGTCATAGAGAAAGTAAACAAATTTAAATACTTGAGGGCATAGGTAACAAGCAAAAACGAGGAGGTCACGGAAGACATAAAAAGTCGCTTAGTATCGGGGAACGCATGTTTCTATTCAGTCCAATAACTTCTAACATCGCGATTAATATCAAGGAAATTGAAATTAAAAATATACAGAACTGTTATTCTGCCGGTAATACTTTACGGTTGCGAAAGTTGGAGTACGACCCTAGCAGATCAACATAAATTACGTGTGTTTGAAAATGAGGTTTTGAGAAAGATATACGGACCGAAACGGGACGAGATGACTGGAGAGTGGAGGAGACTGCATAACGAAGAACTCCACAAGCTAAGATTCATCAGATGATGTAAAAATAATGCAATCGCGACAACTAAGGTGGGCAGGCCATACAGCTCGGATGGGGGAAAAACGAAGATTATATTCTATCCTGGTTGGAAGGCCGGATGGAAGGAGACCATTGGGAAGACAATATTAGAAGAGATCTTCGAGAAGTAGGTGTTCGTGATGAAAACTGGCTTGATATTGCCCAGGATAGGATCCAATGGCGAAGGTTTGTTACTGCAGCGATGAACTTGCGAGTTCCATAAGCCATAGAGTTAGTTAGTTAGATGTGTTCCTGTTCATTCAGGAAAATGCAACAGATGTTCCGAACAAAGAGGCCTTCCATGACTATCTGGTGGACACTTGGTTGGACGAATGTGGAGCATTATTTCCACCATAAGTATTCATGGCTTGTTTTTCATTTGGTCTAATTATGAACTGCACGTTAGGTTCGTTCGGGCAGGCTGATTTCGATTCAAACTGTTCACAAAAAGTTACAATAAAGAACTACTTAAATTATAAGAATATTCTTTGATAGCTCTATATTTTAATATTCATAGTTAAGTTCGTGTATAACAAGAAAAATCATGGCAGTTGTGAGAAAGCAGACAGAGCATGTAATAGTGTAAGCTAGTATTGTTCAGCTAAAATCCTTTATTAATATGGAACTGTAATTAATCTTATACTGTGATTAGGTTTCTTCTGACTATATCAAATGTGGCTAGTATAATATATTTACTTATTTGGGGTATTTACTTATGGTCTGTATTCGAGATTATATCATCATCTTTTTATTCATTCCAGCAACATGTGGAATCATTTCAACAATGATAGCGGAGGGACAAACCATCTGGTGGAAGGTTGGCATGCTAAATGGAACAGGAAATTTCCAGGATTCATTTATCCAAGCCTTACAAGAAGAGCAAGCTTCGAATGAACTTACAATACGAATGCTGGAGCTGGGGAATGCTCCTGTAAAGCAAAAGAAGAAGTGGAGAATAGTCTATGAACGGAGCAGAAACTAAACACAAAGACTAGTGAGCGGAAACATCGATTTATATACGTATGTTAACGCGGTATCGCATAACGTTCATATAGGATAGGTGTGTGTTTGCGTGTATATGTTGTTTCATACAGGACAAACAATTTTGACATGACCATTAATGTGCTTTGTTGGTGTAGTGCTTATTATATATTTGTATTGTATTTGACAAAGATTATGAGTCGCCGTGGCTCAGATGGTAGCGCGTCTGACGACACAGTAAAAAATAGTTGTGTTAATTCAAGACAATGCGGTGTCCTAACGTGACTACCACTTTTGTGTGTTAAATTAACACAACACACGGTGTTGATTTCTGTACTGGGAGAAAAAAGTTACTGCTGCAGCCAGATTTGGACATGGGCTGCTCAGTTAGAAGTCGAGCGTCTTACCGACTTCGCTAAATCGTCAGACGGAAAGAACACAATATTGAAACAATATAGAAGATAAAAAATTCTTGCTGAACCTCAAACACAAACAAAGTTACTCTCACGGCTTATGCCATGGTTTAATTACTTTTCCATTGGTCAAATAGGGATCACAATCCCCATTCATTGAGAATATGTTCCATTTCTATGAACGCAAGCGCAGCATTTGACATGTTGTTACGATAAGAAAGCAGTAATGCTGCGGAAGTGTTTGGCTGTCGCCATCTTGCTTGCTTTCATACAAATAGAATATTCTCAATGAATGGAAATTCTGGCTCTCAATTGACAAATAGGAAGTGATTAAACCATGAGTTAAGTCATGCAAGTAACTTAGTTAATTTTTGGGATTCAGCAACATATATTTGAATGAAATCTATAGTGTAGTAGTTTAATTCAAATGTTGTTCACTAAATGTCGTTTGCATCTAGTGCATTTTCTGTCTGACGATTTCGCTAAGTCGGTAAGACGCTCGACTTCTAACTGAGCAACACCTGTTCAAATCTCGCGGCAGCCATAACTTTTTTCCCATAGTACCAACATCAACACCATGTGTTGTGTTGATTTAACACACAAAATTGGTAGTCACGCTGGGACAACGCATTGTGTTGAATTACCAAAGCTATTTTTTGCAGTGTACGAATCAAATCCCGGTCAGGACACTGGAAACTTTTCTCACAGTGTTCCCATGCCTGGCGCTCTGAGGTGCACTCAGCCTTCTATCAAACTGAGTACCGGAGTGTTCTTGGTATTCCTGGGCACCTTCGGAAGGTAAACGCCGTTGAGCGTGGGACTGACCACCCCACCTCACTTCGTACCGTAGGTCAAGAAACTGTGGCGCGCTACTTCCACATTCGTCATGTGCCGTTCACGGCGTGTGAGTATAGCACAGGGGATAGCCTTACCTTTTTTTTTTTTTTTTTTACAAAGATTGCCAATATCGATTGAAACATAAGGTTATTGATTTTCTTAATAACGACAGATTAATACATAGAATATTTTTTTCTGAAATGTGCTTATGGTTTCACAATTTCATACTGTTGGTGGTTGATAATCTAGTGCAAGAATTCCCTTTTTAGTGCAGAAATTTCTTCCTTGCATCTTACGGTCATTTTAGGTGAGATGGGATTATGCAAGATGGGAATTCCCATCTCGCCTAAAATGGTGGACTTTCTTATCTTCGAGACATCAGTGGCTGATAAACCGTTAGGCGAGATGGGATGGGATCTATTCTTCAAACTGTGCAGACAAATAGCCGACGAGCAACGTCTTAATCCGGGGAAACTGACAGCAAATCGGGGGTGAATAGTCACTCTAGTGTAGGTTGGAATTCCACACTATATAGGACTGCTGATTATATCTTGTGTTAGTTCGTAGATTTTTCTCTCCTCTCCTGGCCCATCATATATTAAACATTGCTCAAGGATAGGGTCACCCGGACAGTCCGGGAATCAAGGGAATTGTTCGGAGTCCGGATTAGAAAATTAAATGTCCGGGAATTCACTTTCTACTAGAAACCTTAGTTCTTTATTTCGTGAGAAATCCTTGACAGTGACATTTTATCATATCTCCAAATTTAGTTTATTTAACCGGCCATTACACCCGCAGTACACGAGGCACCGTTTGTGGTTGATTGTGAATTGATTTGCTTTGAAATAATTTAAAATAAATTGTTGATATGAGTAGGGTTGCATGTTCATTTAAAAAAATCAAATCGGTAGGTTATTATATTGATAAGTAAGAACTGATTTAGACTACATCATTAATTAATAAAATATAGGTAATAGCAAATGTATAAGGGGCATTCTGAAAGCCATGCCTTCTATTTATTTCTATCAAAACAACAGCAGCTACAGGAAGCATAATAACACAGTAAAAGAGGACTGACAGCATCCTTGTCTCAAAAATGTTACCCACGTAATCCATCTTTCAGAGGTCCAAATTGATGAAAGTCTGAAGGTGTTTAAGCGGGATATACGGTGAATGTGGAGGACAGTCCAGACAAATTTTACAATATGCTTGGTGGTCGCGAAACTGGTACGTGAAATGTCTGACTCTGGAAATTCGAGCTTTTAACTTCGTCAATGTTTTCTTGTAGCGTTCAGAGTTGAAAGTTTCTCCAGGCTCCAGGACATTAAAACAATCACACCCCGCATATTCCAAAAGACTATGCACATCACTTTTCAAGGCTGTCTTGGACTTTTTTCTTTGGTGGTCAATTCGCATGTCGTTACTCCATGGACTGTCTTTGGATTCCGGCACGTAATGGTAACACCACGTCTCAGCCCCGGTAACGATGCTGTCCAAAAAATTGTCACTTTCAACCTGAAATTAGTGCAGTAGGGCCTGGCAGACTTGCATTCGATTAATTTCTGGTCCTGTGTAAACATCTGCGGAACCCACCTAAAACAAAATTTGCGATTACCCAGCACTCCCAACATAATTTCAAGTGTTTTACAGCCAACATTAAGCCGTGTTCACATTTCCCTTGTTGTAATTCGCTGATCATTACGGATGAGGTGATCGAGGCGGTCCTCGTTACCAGGAGGGACAGCTGAACAGGTACGCCCAGGACGTGGTTTGTCGTGAACATTATACTTTTTTCAGTAACGTAAAGAATTTCCACCATTCTTTACTACTAGGGGGTGCTGATCTCAAATATAGCTATACGAAAATTGTAAGATGTGTTTTGTGTTATGACAACTTTTACCGTTTCGTATATAGAATAAAATTGACTATTCATGTTGTTTTGATTTTATGAATGTTTGACACAGTTTGAATCATAACACAGGCTATCAGGCATAAAATTACAGTGATCAAAATCCTACAGGAACAAATGAAACTTAATTTTACAACAAACCATGAGTAATAGTTTCTTTAGGACTTTCAAGAAGAAAAAAAGTGTTTCTTTGTGCCTATGTTTTCCCCTGTGAAGTTTGTCTTCCGGAGAAATCATCAGTCTCCTCTTCTCCGATATCTTTGTTCCATGATGTCTTGATAGCTCCTCTCTGTATGTCTGTCACTTATATCTCATCAGAACCTCGTGGTGTTCCTTCCTTTCCATTTCCAACAACACGTTTTCATATATAAGACATTTTTTCATGCTATAAAAGCCTTGCATGAAAGTAAGGATGCGAAATATGCAGCGCTTTTGTTATTTCTTTGCCACAAAAACCCATCTTTTAACTTAGCATCAGTTAGATTTGAGAACTATTCCCCTTAGCCGTTTCAATCTCTCACCTTCCTTCTTCTCTTCTTTTAGAGATGTCATCAAATCTAGCTTTATGTGAAAAGACAAGAAAATGTTTCAAGGATCCACCAAGGGTAAGGGGGGGGGGGCACAAGAACACCAATGAGCTGTGTCCATTTTAGGCAATGAGAATCTGCTGATGTTTTGAATCACTCAAGTTAAAACGAGATTATATAAGTGCCTGCTTATCCATTCTTTGTTTCCTATACTGCCAAACCGCAACACGAAGATAAAGAAAATAACATATTCTTGATAATTAAGAGCAATATAACGCAAAAATTGCAATTGATAGAAAACTTTAGATATCGAGCTTGAATTCAGCATCCAAAATTCAACACAAGTATTTTCATCAAAGTTACCAACTTTTTGCCCTATGTTATTTTTGACACCGTTGAAACGCACCACACACGTCTAACTGTGCTCACATCCACTGTATCGTCTCCATACACCTTTAGCAAGCGTCTATGAATGTTATTGGGTGCAATTTGTTTGACAATGATAAATTCAACGACATACCTCTATGTCACACCATTTTCATATACTGCCCTCGTACGACAACCAAACTAACAAGGAGACCATCAATGAGACCATATCAAAACTTACCCTCAAATTTTGCCAGGAGAATCTACGTCCTGTAGAGAGGTAATATACAAAGAATAGCTGCTCATATTCACTGCAAGGTACCGAAATAGGGGTTGGAATATTGGTCGAAGCGTATTTTTTTATTCAATCAAGATAAGTCACTTGTCACTTCTACTTCAGTTTCGCCTCGGAATGAAACTACTACCAAGTTGTAGCGTCACCTCCGACACTGCAGCACTTCTCGCCAGGGACATATTTAGGGGGTCTTGACCCCCACGAAATTAATTTATTTTGGTAAAAGAAGCAAAATTATATAGTTTTTACCAAAATAATAATAATAATAATATTTTCGGGACGGTCCAGAACCCCTAAATACACCCCTGGCTTAGGCCCGTTGCGGTGTTTGAGGTGACGCTACAACTCGGCGGTGTTTCATTACAAGACAGAAGTGACGTCTGTTGATTGAATAAAAAAAAACTTTTTGTACACCGACTAATATTCCAGCCCCTACTCAGTACCTTGCAGTTATTTTAGGATGCATTTTTTTGTTATTACGACTCTACAGGACTTCGATTCTCCTGGGAAAATTCCAGGGTAGGTTTCCATATAATCTTATTCACGGTCTCCTTGTAAGAAGAAAACTGTCTCCAATGGAAATTGCATATCAACATGAAATTTGTACATTGCACCTTTAGTACTTGGTTTCGGAATTTAACAAAACGCGAATTTCAGAACTTCAAAGGATGCGAAATTTTGTTCTGAGTGCCTGCAAGGCAGGCAACACTTCTTACAGATGCATGGAAGGTGTGGATTTCCCGTTTACTTTCATATCAAAGGTTGGGCTGAAGAAAATTAGTTTATTAATTGCACTATTCCCTCCCAAATGCAAATATTATATAAATACAGGGTGGTACACTGTTAACTTTACATCATATATATTTTGTGACCGATTGACTTCCGCGAAAATCTCGACACACACCCTAAGGGGAACGAACATATTTTGCGGCAAAATAAAAAAAATCTTAAGTGACATCATTAGTAGAGTGATATATCAGTAAATGGTCTTTCAGTTTTTTTAAGCTATTATTTACTAGTTTCTTTAAAGATTTCTTGTAGAACTCTCAATTATTATAGACAGAAATTAGGTGGGTGCGGTAACATCTTACGCTACTTAACGATATAAGCGCTTCAATTGCCGTCATAAGTAGAAAAAAACTTGAAACATCACTTTGATGATTTTAAATATCTTGTCTGATACTCTGTGGTCTAAACCATATGGTGAAATCGATAATACTACGTACTTCAGATATTTGAATTTTATTCTAAAATTGATACCACTTTCTCATTGAAACTTACTGGGTTTTGAAAGATGAAGCATCATACTGAAATACCATCTAAGACAGTGGTTTCCAACCTGGGGTGGGGGCGTGAAAAGCCAACAAGGGGACGCAAGCGACTGTCAGAAAAATAAATTGTGATATTATAAAAAAGCATCACTTTTTAAAGAGGACCATTTAATAAAGTTTAACTTAAGCAAACTTCACATACGTTAAAGGTCTTTCCTATACAAATGAGAGTAAGTGTTAATCAGCACAGATGGAATTGAAATTATCATAATGAAAGCTCTTATACACCTGAACGCAAAAGAAAGGCAAATATTTCTATATGTTATTTAAACAATAATTGAATCGTTTACTTTGGAGAGGGCAGATATCCAAGACAAAAAGACCCAAAGAATCCACCCTTTTCAATTTAAAAACCTGACACTCCTGTATAAAGTGCATTTTAGTAAAAATGAAATACAAAACAATTTTACTAGATTATTAATTCTTTAATTTAAATAGTTTTTGAGTCTCCTGTAAAAAAATTTAAATGTGATGTGTCCTTTCTAAAATAAACGATTCAATTCTACAAAGGAAATAATTAACATGAAATAGAGTAATGCAAAGGAAATAAAAACTCAGCGTGATGGCTGGCATTGCTTTTCCTTCACAAGCTTCTTGATGTTTGGTGATAAGTTCGACAAAGCACACCTGATATCACTTTCCACTTCTAGGCGGTTGCGATGTTTTGATCTTATTGTAGCCAACGTTGAAAATCCCGATTTACAGAGGTAAGTTGACGAAAACTGAACAAATACTTTTAAGGCTACTTTTGGCACCCTTGCATAGACAGGCAGGAAATAAACCCAAAATTCTTCCAAAGATCTGAAGATTGAAACTGTTCTTTGGCACCTGAATCACACTTCAAATCGATTGCTTCCTCTTGAATCTCAGCTGGAAAACTAAATCCACATCGATGGTGAAAGGTGTTCTTGCTAAGTTGCACTGTCATCTGCACACAAATCTGAAAAATATCGCTTGAATTCATCATGAAGCAGGTCCAAATGTGTATTGATATTGTATCACCATTCTGTTACACCGCGTTTGTTATTGTCAAGAAGTTCATTTAATCGAAGAAATGATGAAAAATTGGATGTGGAAGTGTTTAGAGTTTCAGACGTCGTTTGCATAGTAAGATCTTTTCCATGAAAGCTCTTATCGCCTCATAAGAAGTCAGTATGTTTGAGTTTCTTCTTTGCAGTTTGAAAATTAGATCTTTTTAATGTATCAAAAAAGTCTGCATGATATGAAAGGGAAAATACAAATGTGTCATCAGTACTTATAAAGTTCGTCTTTCCCTACACTTAGGAAAAAAAATTCCACATCTGATTTAAGCTCATATAGCCTATTTATCATTCTACTTTTTGAGGGCCATCGAACTTCGGTATGGAAAAGTAAAGTCTTACGTTCAGCACTGAGATCTTCACACCAAGTCTCAAAACCGTTTAAGAAACTGTTGGAGGAGAAGTAGAAGAAAATATAAAAGCGAAATTTAAACAATTTCTAACTGATAAACAAGGAGCTAAGAATGTGTACTAAATTACGTTGTTTCTCGTAGTTATTTAATTTTAATATCTTACAAATGTTGTAATGTAGAAAGAGATCTTAAATTAAATAAACACAAAATAACTCTTCAGTAAAAAGAAAAAAGGTTGGTTAAGAACAAAGCTTATAAACACAACTAAATTGGTATGGAAAAATCGTGCTGGAAATGAATATAAATTGAGGAGAATAATGTAATAATAATAATAATTATGATGATGATGTTAGATTCGAGAAATAACTATTCAATGCTGCATTTAAAATCGCAAAAGGGATCACACACGAAAAGCACATATGTTCCTAAACCAATGAGGGGGGGGGGGGGGATGAAGCATGCAGGGTTTACGAAAAGGAGAACCAGGTAAAAGAGGTTGGGAACCTCTGATCTAAGGGTATTATCTAAAAGGTCTATCGCAGGCGCTCCGTATATAGATTTACAAATCTGTTCGGGAATCCGGAAATGAAAAGGTGGTAATCGTACTCAAGGATGGCATCACTTTCGGGGTTAGGGTAACGTTGTGAGTCTTCATAACATAAAAGGAATAGTAAACTATTAATGAGTATGAGGATTCCTCGTGGCCGAGCAGTCAGAACGACGAACTACCAAAAACGAAAGCAGAAAGTTCCAGCTCGATTCCCACTGCAGACCGGTAGAGAATTTACACAAATAATAATCAATATATCAACGTGAAAGAAGTGGATGACAACAGCGTCTGTGATGTGTAATTCTCCGTCATGAAGTTCAATGCTCTCTTCTGGTCAAGTGAAAATGCTGGTTTTGAGCCGTTGAACATATGGGCAAATACAATGTTAAAAGCGTTTCGAAAATACCACGCTTCTTGACGTTAAACACAAGGTTGATTCTAAACGTCGAAAAAACCGTTGAACAGGCGGACATTTCGGTTCATATACAACTTTAAATTACGTATCGGGACTATCGTTGAATCCACCGTTTCTCAACGTTTTCGTACTAGTGGGGACTCTACATGATATGGGTTAAATAATTAATTATATCTCTCCAATCACCGAGTGGCCGTGGCTTAGTGGTAGAGTATTCGGGAGGTCATGGGTTCAATCCCAGCGGCGACAATCCTGACTGATGTCCAGAGTTTACTTCAGTCACACCAGGCAAATGCCGGAATGGCACCTTAAACTTAAGCCCTGAACCACACCTTTGCGCATCCTTTTCTCTGCCCTATCCCGGGTTGACCTTAGATGCCTGAAGGTCATAAATAATTTCCAGTTCATGTTTCATATATCTCCAATCGTCTTGGGCGTCTCTTTACGCCTAATAGAATCCAATCGAATGGCAATGACATACGAGGCGGTCTTTTTTCTGCTGATGAGGATTCTCACGCCTAAATAAGGCCAAAATGTTTGCTTATAATTAGTGATGAGCAAAAGCAAGACCAAGACCAAGACCGTAGCGGTCTTGGCCTTGCACACCATTCTTGGTCTTGGTCTTGGTCTTGCTTTTAAGAAGTTTAAACGTTTCATACGTTAATTTTACACCGGATGTAGGGAATAGTAAAAGCTATGCGTATCATTGTCTGCCTTAATGCGTCAGTAGTTATGGAAATATGTTTTAATGCAATATTGTTTGTCTTCATGTAAGTGTACAGAATAGAACTACCGAAGTTCAATTTCGCTTTAATTTGAACAACTTCACTAACATTTTATTACTTTACTTTTAGTTTAGTTGCTGTTTTAGGTACACAACTATGTTTCGTAAGCTCTGACAGAATACAATAATGTGTTTCGAAAATGATATCCAAAATAACTTAGACATTGCAGTTCTTACCTTGTAACAGTTCATAGAATTGTGCTCTCTGTCATCTTCTAGACACTGTTCCAATTATTTACCATTCTCCGTGCTCCAGGTAAGTTCCAAAGGAAGACCAAACATTCACGGATATTGTGTTTAACTAGAACTTAGTATTGCTGTTTTCGCCTAAGAAGCACTTATATCCACAGACCCAGACAATTGACGATAATGAAACTAGTCATGGCTCAAGCCGTTCTGGCAGAAGGGTAATAGCCCAGGCGTCAGGTAGTTTTGCCTCCGAAAAAGTTAGGAAGTTTTGATTTTTTCACGAACTTGTGCATTTTAGTGTCCTTGATAACATACTAAATTTGTACCCCGTACCTTTGCCGCTCGAGGCGCCATGTTGCCAAAATGGCGGCTAAAAACAGTTTTTTTAAATCTCGATTCCAGTGCATCCTACGGCAAAAGTATCTATTTTATAATCGAAAGAGGAGAAAATTTGCTACAAATGATGTCATACATTTTTCTTGTAAATCTAATGGTTTTCTCACAACAGCCGTGTAAACTTTAGCATATTTGTAAGTTAGTTAGCACAGTCGCTTTGTACAGAGTTGAACGAGGTCGAAACTGTTGATATTACCCCAACTGCACTTCATTGTTCCCCCTCTTTTGTGTGTCTGTGTGTGTGTTTTCTCTGCGTCTCAGCGAACTTGTTCTCTAGTTTTCTGGACGTGACAATTAAGAAAAGAGCAAGTGGACCAAGGTAGGTGGATATGACGAGAAGTGGACGACTGGAAACAGACGTCTACCACAAACCAACAACGAGACACGAGTTCTTGGAAGCCAGCTCGGCTCACCGAACTTCATTAATAAATTCACTGGTCAAAGTCAAGGATTGAGATTGATTAGAATTGTAGGCAACAAACAAGCTGAAAAAGGGACTGATAGAAATGGGAAGGAACTTCCAAAATAGAGGCTATAATAGAAATGTGGTCAAATCTACACTAACGAAACTTCTCGGACAGACTACTAGAGAAGAAACACAATAAACAAAGAGGAACTAGAATAATTTTTCCTCTCACATTCCATTGTAACTACGAAAAAAAAAAACTGGTCCAAAAGTTTTGGAACAATATCAAAAGTGAATATAGTAAAGAGGAGTGGTGGACCAGAATGCCACAAGAAACACCAAATGATAGCTTACAGGAGAACCCAAAATCTGAGACGCATGCCGACTAAGGCAACCTTCTCATAGGTGGGAATCCAGAAAAACGGAGACCCAAAGAATTAGAACTAACCCCCCTCCCCCCAATAAAAAATGAACCACACACATATAATTGGAAAGCACTGAATGGAATTAATTCCAATATATAACAGAGCCTACTCAGGACTGAACCTAAAAACAAAACAAAGAAACAAAAATCTAACACCGACAGAATGCTGGGTCGGTACCGAGAAAAACGATCAGAAACACATGGCAGCATAGCTCCATACTAACCACAAAAATTAAAATTACAGGATCCTACAAATGGGTCAAATAACAAACCAGAAGATAGACCCCCGGGGGGAGGTCAACCTCAAACAGGTTAAAGACGGTATATAGATCCTCCTAAAACAACACCAACATTGGCACTACTGGTGACATTACAGATGAATAATAATAATTAAAAAAAACGACATGACCACCAAGACTGCCTTACACAAAGGAGGGCAATCACAACAATACGGAACGACTGACCGAAATCAAATTATCAGAACAGAAAGAACTAAACGCTTTTACCAACAGTACAAAAATAATTATAACTACTTACTATTAATAAGTTAGAAGAATAAAAATAATGACAACACAACCACTGCTTGAACAATATACAGGCCTACATAACCAGAGGCCAAAATGACAATGCAAAAGCAATCATACGGTAATATAAACGAAATAATAATAACAATAACCAAGACATAGAACGAATCCAGAACCTTCCAAATACTAACCAGTATTGGGGCCCCTCTGAAGGAAAATTATATTGGGGAACAATAGAACCGGATACAGAGAACTGAATGAACTCTATTAATAACAAATTAACCGATACATTATTAACAATAGATAGAAACATTTCAAACGATTTGGAAGAGAGAGCCCAATCTCATTTGGGACCCACATGACTACATGGCTCTTAAAACTTAAAACAGAGAGTACCACATCCACTTGAAAATGAAAAAAAAAAACTACTTTTCGGAACCCGATACAGCCGAAGGACTGATACATACAGACTGGAAATAGAATTAGATAATTATTGTCTAAAAACTCACAGGATGGAAAAGGAAAGAGAGAAAAAAGGAAGCAAAAATAAGAGAGGAAAGGGAGGAGGGTGAAACTACCCAAAAGAGATAACCTACAATTTATGAATATTTAATAGCTAATGCGTAAGGAAGGACCGGGATCCGGGCCTCACACTAACCAAAGAGAAAGATAAAATTATAATTGTAATAATATAATATAGTAATACTAGTTAATAAAACTATAAAAATATTACTAAAATAGTTAATAAAACTAATGAAAATATGACTAAAAAGTGAAAAACTTCAATAAATTACAAATATACTCAAGTTCAGTCTGCTGATGTGCGAAAACCATTAGGTTTACAAGAAAAATGTATATGATATCATTTGTAGCAAATTTTCTCCTCTTTCGATTATAAAATAGATACTTTTGCCGTAGGATGCACTGGAATCGAGATATTTCGAAAAAAAAATAACTGTTTTTAGCCGCCATTTTGGCAATATGGCGGCTCGAGCGGCAAAGGTACGAGGGTGCAAATTTAGTATGTTATCAAGGACACTAAAATGCACAAGTTCATGAAAAAAATCAAAACTTCCTCACTTTTTTGGAGGCAGATCCCTATTTTTCACCATGGCGCTTGGACTATGATAAAAAGTGTAATTACTTACAAATTTGAATTTATTTACGCCAATCAGGCATCTATGACCTAAGGCTTGGGACAGCAATGGGGAAGTTAACGGTCAGGGCCTTGAGTTAAGGTACCATCCCAGCATTCGCCTGGTGGGACTGAGGGAAAACCCTAGAAAATCTCAGCCAGGTGGCCGGCCGCGGAATTCCGTCCACGGACCTTCTGAATGCGACGCCAGCGCTCTACCAACTTACCTACGGCCGCTCCGTAAAATTACTCACGAGTTTGTGGACCAATACTTTACTGTGGAACAAATGTATCAAAGTAAACTTGCTGAATTTGAAGCCTTTCTGTGCTCAATACAAACTCACACGTCTGTTACCTCTAGCTTACTCTAAAGTAACTTTTTCGTTGCATCCAAAACCATAGCCCACGTCTAGTAATATTCCTCCCGACTTTATCTACATGTGACAAATAATTAGCAAGTGTACTGCAAAAACTGTTGTTCTATTCAGACTCAATTCTCCTTAGCATAACACATAGAACAGAACTCAGTTTTCAATAACACTATCTATATCAATAGACATTTTATAACATCGACTAGTAGCTTAGAACACAAAGACTTGGTTACACAAATCAGTGGACTCCGAACTGACCATAATCCACCTTTATCTGACTCATAAATCATACCACGACAAACCTAACATCAGAAAAGCCAGGACATCAGACCCGTTTGCCCTTTATCCAAATTATCTTTAACAGAAACTTTTTACTTTTATTGTAAGTTCAGTGTACAGTAGCGTACAGTGTAAGTTTAGTTTAGTATGCTACAGTAACAGCGGCATGATTCTCAGATACACTCACACGGTTTGCACAACTGGGAACACCTTCACTCCAGCGGTATTTTTACAGAAGCCAAAGAAATTCAAGTGAAGGATATAATGATTTCCCCTTCTTTTACACGTTCTAAAAATATTCAAATAGTACATGTGCAAGACTCTTGCAGGCTGGTCTTGGTCTTGCGCGAGTCTTGCAGGTATGGTCTTGGTCTTGCATCCCTTGGTCTCGGTCTTGGTCTTGCATCCCTTGGTCTCGGTCTTGGTCTTGCATCGGTATCCCTGGTCTTGGTCTTACATGCAAGACCAAGACTCTTGAGCTCATCACTACTTATAATATCTATTTGCACGTAATAATAACAGATAGTATATCTATTAATCAAGTTATTCATTGATAAATTATAATACCGTAGTATATTATGATATACGACATATATACCTTGGAACCAGAAGGTACTATATCCACTTTTTGGCAAAATGGAGTTAACACTGCAGTAAAGACCTTGTAGTGAAGGGCATCATGCTCAAAAATAATATATCACAAAACGACCTCCAAGTGGCTAGAAATATTAGAAATTAAATAGATTTAAATGGAACTTCGAGCTTTAAAACTGCTTTTCTTAAAAGTAGCAAAAGTAGGCATAGTATCTTCTGGTTCCAAGGTGACAATATGACTAATTAAATCTCAAACAAACTGACTGCCAATTGGATGTGGCAGGTTTGTTATCGCCAATTCTGCCACAACCTTATAACAAACTTGATGCGTGAAGTTAATCACCAGAAGGAAGAATCAAGGCTGATGTGCCATGTTTGTCATGATCAATTTTGCCACAACTGTGTACACACTGCGTGAAGTTTATGACGAAAAGTAAAAATCAAAGCTAGTGCAAACTTGGCGTAAACTTGTGTGCTATCTAGGAAACTGGTATTTGACTACTGGAACTGAGAAAGCCCTGAAAAAATCCTGAAGTCAGAATCCTTCCCATATGTCCTACACATTGATCATTCAAGATTTAGCGATTGTAACTAAGGACTAGTGTCGCAATAATAATAATAATCTATTATAAACGTACACTCAACGTGTTCCTTACGGAGGAATTACTGTGCTGTATTTTTTTCTTTTATTTCCGCTGGATTATTTTTATTGTAAATATTCGTATTACAGTAACTAAATTGTTTTGTTGTTAATTGAATAAACAAATCTTAAATGTGTAATTTATTGCAAGCAATATCCGGAATCAGAGTTCCTCAATCATTTTCTCGAAACATGAAGGGGCAATATTGTACTCGAAACATGAATGGACAATATTGTATCTAGTACTCAAGGTAAAAGGTGAAAAATGCTAAGATGCCTATTGAAAACAGAAACAAAACGAGATGGATTCGAATCCTGTTATATCCATAGGTTTCTATTACATAAGCTCTTGTTAATAACAGATTAGTAACTCTAATGAAATAATAGTTCGTACAGAATTTGTGAGCTAGCCAACAGACATTGACGTATGTCACCGATGGAAATGACCTGCAGATGCCCTGACCTTACAAAGACTACTGCGAAAATTATTTGAAAAGAAGAAGAATAGTAACAGTAGGGTGACTTAGCTGAAGATTCCCTATCTTTTCGTCTGCGTGTCAGAAACATACAACGTAACGAAAGTTTACAACTCATCTACAGTGCTAGCGTTCTCGGTTGTCGATCTACGAACCTAGGTTCTGTTCCCTAAAGAGTTGCACTCTCGTATGCTATTTACCACTAATGGAAAACACAATTGGAGAGCTTTATCTCTTGAAAGAGATTGAAGAAATGCGAGATGATAAATAATTAGACAGTTAAGATATTAAACGAATGTGTGTGTGAATGAACATAGTAATAAACACATATAATTTCTTGTTTCCTTTTCTCTCTTTTTCTTTCATTGTTTTCTCTTTTTGTCTCTTCTAACGCTTTTCTCATTCTCCTTTTTTCGTATGTGCGTACTTGTGTGTGTTCTTTATCTTCAGCGATTTTAATAACATCTCTCTCAGTAAAGGAATTTTTTAATTTAATTTTTAAGGCCTTTAGGCTACTTTGGCTCAGGCCGGATGGATAATGATGGGATGATTGGTTGAATGAAGAAAGTGGGAGGAAACGGGAGAACTCCGAGAAAGCCCACGCCCATGGTGTTTGTCCACCACAAAGCGCACATGGCATGAACCGTCGATCCTTAGCTCCAGAGGTGGGCGTTTTAACCGTTGCGCCTCCGCGACTCTTATCTCAAGTGTTTTGATTAATAGAATTTCATATTGGTGTAGGTAAAATTAACACCGACATGTTCGAAATATAACAAGTTCAAGAAATCAAAATCTGGAACATTTTCATTCTAGTTTACTTTATCATTCATATACTGCAAACAATAACAAAATAATATATAGTAGGAGCTCTTTAATCTGGCACATTTGGAACTCCGCCGTTCCGGATTATCGAACGTCAATATAGTTTTAACCGGAATACCAAAGAAGCTCTATGGTAAGAAAAAATTTAGAGTTTAAAAAAGTATTTTAAAAAGTTCAACAAGCGCCCGAATCCACCGGAAAAATTCCGAACGCGAGCGGCTCGATCGGTGCTGGACCGAAGAATGCTGGATTAAAGAGCATCTAAAGAGAATGTGCAGAACCAAAAATGCCAGATTAAAGAGCACCTATTGTATCGTGTTTTCTGCACGTTCGAAATTTTGGAACGTATGAGTTTAGCAGTGTTCATACCCAACATGGCAGTTTTAATATTATGAGTTTTCTCTATATTTGTTTCTGATTCTGTTTGAACATAAATTCTTGCTTAATACTGTTCAAAATGTAGTTAACGACCTATTAATTTTCACTTTGCTTATCTTTATAATCACTTCACATAACCTTCTGAAACCCATGCAGAAATAGATGTTAATTTTATGATAAAGAATGTACAGATGCTTATCAGAATAATGGAAACACCTGTAGTTGGCAACACGTCAGATGTATGGGTTGGCAGTGGTGTCGTGGCGACCGCAGCGCCGGACTGCTGGTGGTGGTGTCTTAGGTCGGTCTCCATACTACGTCAGGCGTCGTGGAACAGGAGTGTGCAGTGGCTGCAGCAGACGGAGGTAGTGTAAAATGGGAGACCTCTCTGAGTTTCAAAGAGGGCAAATTGTTGGTGCGCGGTTATGTGGAGTGAGTGTGACGGCAGTGGCTAGTGTGTTAGGTGTGTCGCCAGGGACAGTGTCGAAGGTGATGACGGCCTACACAACACACGGGAAAACCACATCGGGGAAGCGGAACAGTGGGCGGAAGAAAAGCATCAGTGACAGGGCACGCCGGGTATTAAAGCGCATTGTCACGCGGAACCGTCGTGCCACTGCGGCGCAAGTGACGGAGGAACTCAATCAGCACCTCCCCCAACCTGTTTCGACAATCACAGTCCGCCGCGAATTACATGACATGAACTTACGGGGTCGTGTTGCACGGGCCAAACCTCTCATCAGGGACCAGAACGCTTTAGCACGCCGCAAATGGTGCCGCGACCATGCAACTTGAACCGTTGACGACTGGAAACGTGTGGTATGGTCGGATGAGTCACCATTCACCCTATTCCAAACCACAGGCCGTGTTTATGTGTGGAGAACGCCCAAAGAAGCGTATGATCTGCAGTGTCTCCGCCCAACTGTGAAACATGGCGGCGGAACGGTGATGCTGTGGGCCGCAATATCATGGTTTTCATTTGGTCCTGTGGTCACACTTCGAGGACGCATCACTGTCAACGATTATGTCGCAATTTTAGGAGACCACTTGCATCCTATGGTCCGGATATTGTTTCCGGACAATGACGCCATATTCCAGGATGATAATGCACCCATTCACACAGCTGGAGTTGTTGCAGCGTCGTTTGAGGAACATCGGGATGAAGTTCAACACCTCCCCTGGCCCGCCCAATCCCCAGATCTCAACATAATTGAACATCTGTGGTCCATCTTGGAAACTTGACTCCGGCGACGATTTCCACCTCCATCCTCTCTCACAGAACTGGCCGATGCCCTGCACGAGGAATTGTGTAATATTCCACTTGCTACCATTCACGACCTCTATGCCTCCATCCCACGTCGCATCAAGGCTGTTCTGAAGGCGAAATTTGGCCCGACACCATATTAATCTGGTAAGTTGCACTTTCGTTCAGGTGTTTCCATTATTCTGATAAGCATCTGTATTTCTTTGCATGAATTAGCTATAAAACACAATAAAAAGGTTTAAAACCTTTCAGAATGTTTGTTCCCTAGATACTATAGGGAACATTAGGTTATCACCTCAAAAATTGTACTACGATCTAAAAAAAATCAGTTTATAATTTCATATACTTTACTTTTCTTCTGATATAACTTCAACAAAAGGCTGTGTGAATACACTTCATGAAGTAAATAATGTAGTATCGTCTACTTCTATCATAATACATGGTGTTCCAAAAGTCCCAGTACAGCCTTGTATTTCGCATACAGGTGTCGTAGAATATGTGTACCCCCAGAGATTTGTACCGGGGGGTATAAATATCCTAGGATATTTGTACCCCCCTTTCCATTGTCAGTAACATCAAAGGAAAAGATGAGGCTTTCTAAAAAAAAAGCCGCATTTGTTTACAGAATACAAAAATTAACAACAAAAAACACCCAATCTTAGGATATGTGTACCCCCCTTAAAAATCTCGGAAACATCGAAGAAAATCAAGCCGCTTTCAATACATTCCATTATGGAATGTAAAATTAATTACAAAAACACCCAATAGGGGGTACACATATCCTAGGATATTTGTACCCCTATAAAAATTTCACAAACATCAAAGAAAATCAAACCGCTTTCAATAATTCCATTATGGAATGTAAAATTAATAACAAAAATACCCAATAGGGGGACACACATACCCTAGGATATTTGTACCCTCTAAATATCTCCGAAACATCAAACAAAATGAAGCAGCTTTCAATACATTCTATTATGGAATGTAAAATTAATAACAAAAAAACACATAATAGGAGGGTACACATATCCTAGGATATTTGTACCCCTCTAAAAATCTCGGAAACATCAAAGAAAATGAAGCCGCTTTCACATATTTTATTATGGATTATCAAAGTAACTACATTCAAACATTCATTCCGTCATCGGGTTATCGTTTGCTTTTAAACCAAAATCCGAGATAAGTTAGGTCTTAATTAGTGGTGTGCTAGCTTCACAAACGTACTCGTTTAATAATACTAAGTTAATTTTTCAACAATATTCACTTTTTTTCCAACAACTTTTTTTGAAATGTACGTGACTTATTTTTATACTGCAAAATTCAACAAAGCTTTGATTGACTACGCTCTTATAAACCGCAAAAAAATGAAATTCATGTACGTTCAGCGTGTGTTGCTTGTTTATTTGTTCATATCTACTAGAATGTTACTAACACTAAACCGCTTGTTTCTAAAAGAAGAATCTAAAGCAAATCAGGATCACAAGGAAAGAATGTGGTATGTTCATTTTATTAATTTTACAGCAGCCTTTTGAATGTTGAGGGGCCTAATGGAAAAACGTGGTATCCAACTGAATGTCGAAAATCGAGGTACTGACTGTTTTGGATGAGCCTATCATAGATATGTTTTCTTAGAAACATTCATGATTAAATGAGAAACATTTTTTCTAACGTTTTCATAAGCATATATATAAACCAAAAATATATATCCTTTTTAAACATTCAGTGGAAAATTACACGTTCCATTTACGTTGCATGAATTAATTGGAAACGAGACGTATACTCTTTGTCTTTGACGCAGTGAGATGTATAGCTGGCTGCCAATTAGGATTGTATCCAATCATGATATTAAGACGGTGTTTGTCAAAACAATTTATCTGACAATGGGGTAAGTAGCACATCAGGAGCTCTCAATTAATTTTTCCCTGGGGTCCGGATTTAAATTATGGTAATAAAATAACCTTTGCGGTCCAAATGCTTAGTCGAATATAGGTAAGACAGGACAGACACTGAGAGGCAGTAGCTCAGTTGAAAGAGTGTTGACTTCGCATTCGGGAGGTCCTTGGTTCGATAACAGTGGTCGATCATCCTGACAGATTTTTAGACGTTTTCCTGTCACACCAAGCAAATACCGACATGGTACCTGAAAATCGGACCCTTGGCGACTCCTTCACTCATCCTTACTTTATCCCGTCCTGAGCCATAGATTCCTAAGTCATTTGTTAACCTCTGTATAATTGTGTTGAATCAATGCGAAGAAATAAAAAATTACCCGACGTGTATTAGCATGAATTTACATTACATGTTTATGTTTTTTCCCTTTCAGCTAGTGAAGTATGTACATTCACTCATTACTCTTGACAGTGTATCAAAGCTGGCCTATGCCAAAAGGCCACAAATGAATTCGAATTCAAGTGCTTATTCAGTCTTGGAAGTCTGAGGAAAATGTCCACATGAGTGAATCTACGTGCACGACATTCGAGAAATGCAACCAGGATTGATTGACGTACTCTGAATGTGAGTCTTGGAGAACTGTGAATTTTCAGTAACCGTGGGCTGTCGACATCCTTGCAGCAACCATTTTTGGCATTAAGTATCCGACAAAATGTCTATGTAGCAAGAAAAACATGGAAATCTGACGAAAATGTTTCAGTACACTTTACCAGTCTTTTATATTTATCTCAGGTTCAATATTTCCGATCATGTAACTGTTATTGGCATAGTTAAACGTAACATTAGGGTAGTCAAAATGTCAGGATAGCTTGAAGCTAAAGTATCACACTTAATGATAATAAAATATTTTTAATTTTCAAATACCCCTTTCAGCTTTGAAATTTCCTTTTTAAGCTCATCACGAAGAGACACCGGTTCCAGAGCCAAAGAAGGACCAATGTCATTTTCATACTTTCTATCTCTTCCAAAAATGTCATTTTCCAGTAGATCTAGAAGAACTTTAGAGAATGGAACAGACAATTTTCTACAAAGTTTTCTAGATCTGTAAACTATTCATCAATCTGGTTATTATTTGCTATGTCCAAAACAGCATATAAAACATTAACCTTGAAGGTATTATCTCCGTTTGAAAATCTGTAATCCTTTGCTTTTTTTTTTCCGTTATGAAGAAATAGTTGTTCCACTTTCCATCAAGCAAAAACAGTTTCCTCTTTTATGTCTAGATATTCTCCTATTACCATAAGACTATGTATTTCCACAAATACATAGAACACTATTTTACTATTTATAAAGAACTTTCGACTTTCACGCAAATGGAAATTGTTCCTGGAGTATTCAACTACGTTCTCAGTGATTGCAGCGGTACCATCACGCTAATATAGTCCTTGGAGATATGCAAAATGTTATTTATTGCAGGGCTTATTATTTCTGCCCTTGTACTTAGCGAGGTCAGAGGGCCTTTTGTTTATTATGTGGCATTCAATTCATATTTCTAGAACACTATTAGAATAATCATTATTTACTCAATACTTGTGCTTTTAAAAAACATAACCGAAATAACTATTTTGTATGTGGAAGTAACCAACGTAAATAATAACCCAATCGACGTTGTTATCGTCTATCAATATTCTAGAAACAACAAGATATTGAAACTTGATGACCAAAGGATCCTCCGACCTTGACAATAGAGAAGGTCCTAATATAAATAGTTACCGATGATTAGTATTAAGTGTATATTTCACGTTGATGTTACAAATAATTGTTCGTAGTCTCATTTTATTTAATTAAATACACTTTAAGCTAATTTGTCCGTATTTAGTCTGCAACTATTATGGTAACCTTACATTAATGTGCTTATTACTTGTTCCATGACAGCGTCATATTTAGGGTACAGCTCTACCACTGATAAAAATTTACCGTCATAGTTCACATCATGCTCTTGAGATCCTCTGAATGCAAGAGCTATTTTTTTTTTTGGTCACCGTGTGATATAAAAAATGTAGGGGAGACCAGCCCAAATTGACTTTATGTTCTAATATTTAATCAGAAAATGGTGTAAGCGTTCGCTTTTTTTTGGAGAAAGCTTCTCTGGAATGTTGTTTGAGTATTGGCATGGATATCAATAAGATTATTTATTGTTATAATTGTTATTTTTAATTTTGTTAAAAAAAGTTCCGAAAGTCCATTTTGCCCGGGTAGGCAGGGTAAAATGGCATACTACCATTGTTTTATGAAACATATATAAAAAGTATACGAAAGTAAGTACTGATTATTAGAAAAACATGAAGAATGGCTGGAGGAGCATTTTCGAACAAACACATTTAAACATATCAATCCTAAACTTTATTTGCAAAACCACGTAAACTACATATACAATTGAGAAGTTTATTTTCAAAAGGGAACTTTTCCAGTTTGGGCAGTCAGTGAGCACATTGGCGTTTTTTGGTTCATTTCTCAAACGCCTTTCAATTTATACACAATAGTTTCCTTTGAAAAGGTTTGTTAAGGTTTGTAACAAACTTTTTCAAAAGAAACTCTTGCATATATCGAATCGATAGGTGTTTTACAAATGAACCAGAAAACGCCCATATTCTCACTGAGTGCCCAAACTGAAGAAGTTCCCTTTTGAAAATAAACTGCTCAATTAAAACAACCACAAGATAGGCTACCTTGATAAAACAGAATTTTAATAATAAAACTCACTAAACCTAGACTAGCATGTGCATAGGTTTTTAATGTAAGCTTATGTAGCTAAGTTCTTTCGAGTCCTAATCGAAATTGGCATAGATTCGCATTCTATATAGGTTCGTAAAAAAGGAAGTGGAAATACTATATGTAAGAAATAATATGTTTCATGGAATAGTCAGGGAAACACACAAACTAAAAACTGAAAATGGAGTAGTTCAATGTTCACAGACTTCACACGCAAAGTGCTTGGCCCTTGGAGAGAATCCAGCCAATGCAGCAAGGTTCCAGTTGAAACAAAGCTGACATTGCAACCAATGTTCTCAAGGTTCAAACCTACTCTAAAGTTCATTATAATAGATACCTTGTTCATCACCATCATCTTCAGCGGTTTCCAAAACCTCGGCTAAGCCGCTAGACTCGTCTTCATCAAGATCAGTAAGAATCCTACGTTTCACAGTTCTTCTTGATCTTCTTTGTGCTGTAAGTTTAACTTTACTTTGTGCTTTATTTATAGAAAATAAATATGATTTACTGTAAATATATTTGAAGACAACTGCTTTAAATGCTTCAGAACTTAGACATAGCACAAACAAGGGTACAATGGCATAGCACAATATGTATCAGTGCCCTGACGGGTAGGGACAAAAACAAGAGGGGGCTGCACATTATATGACAGCTTAACCTTGAAGTTTCTACGCTTAAACTACCTTTAATTGAACCAACGTTACAATTGATATGTTTAAATGTATGTAATTGCTCGTGTTATAAAATGATTCATCATAAAAATACAGAATAAAAAAATGTTTTACCCACCAAAATCACTTTTTCTCTGCCAGCTCGTACTGCGTTCCACCTACAACGTCGCCATTTTCACTCACTAGTGTTGCTAGCTCAAACTCTTATTTACACCAAATAGTGCGTATTTCTAACCAAACACTTTTCGAAAACAGCCACTATGCCATTTTACCCAGGTATGCCATTTTGGGCTGGTCTCCCCTATATCTAAAACCCGGGCTCAAAATTTATTTTAAGATTTTCTTTTTCTGAATTTGTACATCCATATATTCTTTAATTTTGTTTCCAGTGATGTAAAATCCCAGCCAATCTCTAATTCCAGTGGTCCATACACTATTACCAATGACGAAACTTCGTTTTTTTTCCACGTTCGAGTCCCCTCCCCCTCCGGATTGCGATGGTTTTGCGACCCATATATCCGGCCCTATACAAGCTTCAAGAATAACCGTACTTAGGTAGAGAAGTGTCTGAACGCTGTAGTCTAGAAAATACATAAACATAACTTCTCACTGTCAGTGTTTTGACAGGGATTGCCTTACTAGACCTCACGTTTCCCACGAAGACTTGAAATATGTTGCCAGAATTTCTGGAAGATAGTCTTCTGGTTACGTGCCAAAGTATGGCTCACAAAGTCAGTAGGGCTAGGAATATTAGAATTTAATAAATATTATTTTAGGCTTTATATAAAGATGATTTAGCCCATTTTAGGATTTTACTTTTTCTACCTGACAAATATTTGTATTAAAATGAAATAGGTAGCAAATAATTTTAACTGCAAACACATTTTCCTTGATATGTTAACAATTCACTGAAAATAAAAAAGTAAAAAAGAAATCAATATGCAAAGTTCCTATTTTCTCAATCTTCAGTTAAATCTGAATTTATTTGAAAGCCTTTAGGCAACTTTGGCTCAGGCCGTATGGATAATGATGGAATGAATTGGTGGAATGATAATGAAGAAAGTGGAAGGAAATGGGAGCACCCCTAGAAAACCCTCACACACGATGTTTGTCCATTAAAAAGCCCATATGGCATGAGCAGTGATTGATCCGACGACCCCTAGCACCAGAGGTGAGCGCTGTACCAACTGAGCCCCCCTTTCTTAAACTTGGTTTGCTCTAAGCAGGCTTACTTGTTATACCTTTTTAAATTTTGTGCAACTTTTTCTCTCTTAAACCCAAAGTCAAAATCATACACACAAACATCTATGCTCGAGGTGGGATTCGAACCCACGATCTTGTAGTCGAAAGACAAGTGCGCTAAACTGCTCGATTACCCTGAACGATTCAGTGGCCCCGCGATATTCAGTAGAAGATTACTATACAAAAACAAAAACTTGGAATAACACTCACGAATAACATCCTCTCTATACTACAAATAAATTACACTGGAGAGCTGAAACCGGGCCACTTTTGGTGACCCGGCCAGACCCGAACATAGGTGACTCGAAGTCCTGCTCCTAAGCTTGACCCGAATGGCCCTATTGACCCGGTATGGAAAATATCATCAACTAGGAATTTCGGAGTCGTATTTTCTTGCTCTCCGGGTAACATACCCGGTTCTGGTTAAAGAAACACTGTTTAAGCGCAAGGAAGTACCGTAATCTCTCGACTATCTGGCTAGCGACTATCCGGTCTCCGAACTATCCGGACTAGTTTTAAAAGAATACAGTATATTTACACTGGCTGTATACTTGATTTCTTTATTCAGACATTATAAAATTTATCATAAAATATGTACACTTCGCATCAAAAAATTGCGACAGCGAACGCCGTGCAGCTAGGCAACCCAAATGGCACCTTCTTATTCCATAATCGTATCTGGTAAACAGACCCCTCTTTCTCCTTCCTTCGTTACACCCATACTAAAATCAGCAAACATTATGAGCACGTTTTTTTCGGTTTTTGTTTTTCAAAATAGACATGTAGTAGTATCGATAAAATGAAAGAATAAAAGCGAGACGAAACAATATACGTAAGCTGACGAAGGGAGAAATTTAAACACACACAATGAAAAATTGAAACCGATGGATGCCTTTAGGCAAAGGCAGAAAAATGAGAGAGAGAGAGAGAGAGAGAGAGAGAGAGAGAGAAGGAAAGAAAAGAAGAAGAGGGAGTACAGATAAAAATATGGAATTTAAATGTAGTAAAAAAGAACTTAACATTGTAAAGTGAAGTGCTCACAAATCTAACAGCAAGTTAGAAGTGACTTTTGGATTTTATATTTTGTTCAGGGCTATTCGAATATATAAAGGGCGCTTGAAAATTAATTTAGTCACTTTCAATATTGCGACCAAAGTTGATGGTCAGATTAAATACTCATGATTTCCAGTGGAGACACATTTAGGATAATATCAAAAGTGTAACACACATGCTTTGTTTGTGTGTGGTTCGGCTGCAAATTCAGTGGGGCTCTTTGAACGTACTAATTCGGAATACATTGTAATCATGGATTCCGAAAGGATTTTCAGATTGGTGTGTGTAAAGTCAAAATGGGGGGTGTAGGTAGCTTTGCAATGTTTCTGTCAACTTTTGACCGTGAAAATAAAGTTAAAGTTGGGGATACTCTCGAGGATTTGGGGCTGACCTCCCCCAGGGGCCGGGGTCTGGCGGAATCAGTTATTGTAACAAACCCAGTAGATACCGTGGGCCATACCTCCAATTCCATACTACTAATGCAAATTGAACATACAAAAGAAATGAATGGATTATAATTTTTCTGCTTAATTTCTATCAGAAAGAGCCAAGATTATAAATCCACACTGTATCAAAATGAAAAGTTACAAATGTTCAAAAGCTATATTCGCATGTTCCTATAGGTATAGCAGACATTACATGTTGCACATTTCAAACGTGAAAAAGGGAACACGTTGAATATTATTTCGATAAATTAAAGCATGGAAACGAATTTTGTGCCAAATTAATATAAAAAGAATTCTTCTCTTGAAATAGCGAAAAAAAGGGGGGCATTGTCTACTCATATCTTAAAATCTATCTGTTCCGAACATGCCACTCTAGATTCCACCTATTGTGAATATAACGTTTTAATAATTACAACACTAATGACCTAGTGTGTATAACAATTCGCACAGATGGAATGAACACGGCAGAGCTGAAACGGGTCACCAGCTGTCGGGGGATGCTGGTCAGGTTTTGGACTGTGTCATCAGGTTTAAGATTCGAACGCATTCTGACGCGGTGATTCTACGTAGATCTGAAAACCCGGAAGATGAAGGAGAGATTTTAATTATTTCATTGCCTTTGAACAGTGTTTATTTCAGGGCTGACCATGATCGGAAATTTTACATGGAGAACACGAAAAATACGACGTCAAAATTTCCAGTTAAATAGATTTTCCAGACCGGGTCAATCGGGTTACTGGGTCACTTATGTTTGGGTCAGTCCCTATCACCGGGTCATCGAAGGTTGCCCGGATTTGGCTGTGGAATACGCACAAACAGAGAGAGTATGTGTAAATTAAGAGAAGAAATAAACATGAATAGAGAGAGGGAGAAGTAAAAGAAGAGAAAGAAGCAGCGAAGACACGATAACAGTACATCAAGAAAGAGAGAAAGACCAATGAAAAACATGAAAAGTATATTATCATTATGCTAAACGACACACATACTGTTTATTCGGATTCTGACCAGTGATGCTTCGTAAGTTCTCTACAACGCGGAGATGAATCTCTGTTTGAATACTTCAGTGTATGCGAAAATAAAACTGGCTGGTGAGGAATCGAACCCAGGTTTTCAAATTAGAAGTCAAGCACGATAACGATACTCCACAGGCGACTTTATCCAAAACGAGCTTAACAAATGCTATAGTGTTTCTTTCAAAGAATAATAACATGAAAAGTGGATGCTTGATCAATGACGTGCTTTTACCTTTCCTGGTAACCCTCTGAGACTGGATTTGGACTTTTCCAACCAACATTCGTAAATAGTCTTCCTCGCTATAGTGACTCAGGTATTTGATTCCACAGTCTGAAGGATTCTCCGTTTTGTATGAGAAGTAATGGTTAGATTCTTCACGGCCGCTTTGTAAAAAAAAACTTGGCTTGAACAGGATTTGAACCTATGTTGGTTTGCTTTAGTACTTGAAATTCCAGCACTTTTCTTCTACTCCAGTTTGCCAACTAAAGACAGAAGCCATGAATTACTAAGTTCACCTGTGGAAATAGCCAACTTCGTTTTGTAAGTTCTTTAAACCAAAATGAACGCCAAAATTTCTTTATTCAATCACTTATAGACAAATTAGTGCCCACTAATATCCTAAATAACAAAAGTCCAGGAAAAATGAAATAAACAATAACAGCTTATGCAGTTTCTATGCGCCGTGGAAGTTCAAAGTCACGCTTATAGGAATAAGTATTATTATTATTATTGCAGTGAAAGGTCCGATAACTGACTGTTTTATATTCCCTGTAGAACAGCATTGAATATTATGGAAGTAAACTCTGCTTTGTTTTTCTCTTAACATGTATTTTCCAGAGCAAAATTCAAAAGTTCTATGATATGAATATTTACGTGTTTTTAAACTACTTCGTTTTTAAAATGTGTTTAAAATGACTCCCTTGCAAGAGGGATATTCCTGGATTGTTACATTTTAATTCCTAACATTCCGGGAGTATTCCTAGGTAATCAGAAATATGCCTGAACTTTCCCCGGGATTAAAATACTTGGTATCGTGAAAAAATACAGGGAATATTTCTAATATATTCCCATAGAATAAAAGTAACCTTGAACATTAGAGAAAGGTTCACGTTACACTGAAAATCTTGTATTTTAACGTTACAAGGATAAAAAGTATAGTAGTAGCAGAAAGTTAAAATGTAATTGGAAAGTTAATAATCCTGAAATCTTCCGAGGGCGGACATTGACATAAAATGTATACTCCATGCATTGAAAATATTCAGGCATGAATAATGATGATATATAGTGAGAATATACCTCCCTTTCTATTGTGTAGAGCCTATATTTATTGCGTACTCTCTGGGAGTATTTATTCAGTTACTTAGCTTTTATTTAATGATCAAACATGTGCTGTGGGGTCGAAAGTCCCTCGCATATTTAAGGGACAATTTTCCTCCGCGTAAAGAAACCCAAAAAAGTATTTCGGGAACATAATATTTAGTGTCTTTTTTGTTTGTTTTTGTTTTGTGCATTTACCTTATATTTATGGGCCAGACACTCACCTATGCCTAAGCCGTGATATGTTTAAGGGACTGCAAGAGACAGATTCAAGCGATGGGTATCTATCTCAGAGCTAAATTTAAAAAAAAAAACTAAATGCTTGTTCTCATAATACTTTTTTCCGTGACTATATAACCTTCTTGAATGTAGGAGTCAGAACCTATATTGAAATATTCACTGTTTCGAAAATCCCGTGCTACGGTTATAATATTAGGAGGCGAAAACATACACTTCACAATACACACACGACATTTTTATTCCTCATTTTGAACCTCCTCTGGCAGTTACATGAAATGTTTACAGAACTACTTTGTAAATAGATGTCAATTTTTTGTGTTAATTTTAACTATGCAAATGTTTAAATCAATCGTAATAGGATACAATTGGGGAGTTGTTGTGAATAAAAGACAGTGGCGATCACAGTTGTGAGCTTCGGCTCTCTTCTCCCAACATGTCTGGTCAGCGTTGGAGCAGTAGACCAACTCCTCCCTCCGGGAGAGACCTCATCCTCATCGATAGAATATCTTAATACAATCATATTCAGAAAAAGGGGGAAACCACAAGTACGCGAAATGAGTGTGTAAGCAAACAAGCAGTAAGAATAAGCTGATTTGTTGGATCGTTGGATAACAACAGATTGCTGGCGTGGTTATTTGCTTGATTAGCTATGTGCACTTTCCACACTGAGAATCATAGGTTCGCTTTCCACCTACGCCAGCATTTCTCTATCTTTTTCATCCTGCAACTAAAAACATTACATTTCAAAACATGACCGTTGATATGCTGTATTTGATAATAAACATCCTAATTACATTATTCAAAACTATTCAACAAATTACATTATTTTAGTAGACCCTAATTATAAAAACAATAAGCAAAATAAAATATCGCCTTCGAAATTTATTAGTTTTAACCTACAAACCCTAGCTAAATTAATTTTTTCACCTTCTCTTGCGACCCCTCTGGAGGTCGCGTCCTCCACGTTGAGAAACTCTGACCTACGCCAATATAATTTTCTTTCAAAATCGTAAAATATTTTATTCACTTCATTAGATGCATTTGGGGGAATAATATACACCAACCTCATTTGTAAAACTTCAAATTACCTTAGAAATTATGGGGAATGCAGCTCGTATTTTGGAACCATTATTCTGCTACTCAGAAATTGATTCTTTGTGCATGCAATGTGGCCTGATATAAGTTTACTTTAAGAAATGCAATTCTAAAATAGTATAATTCACCAAAATCAAGAAACCAGTGATTTTCGTTAGGTGAGAACAATGTTGATTTAGCAAGAACAAGAAAGCTCCGTTAATTTCTCCTGTCCACCTGGTATGTTCTGTCTGTTAGCTACCTTAAAATATTGATCTCTTAATTTTGATTCCTCCATCTGTAATGGAGACTAGCGCCTAAACGAAAACAAGTACAGAGAAACTGACTTCAAATTTGGATTCAATGATCTCCATTTATCCAGCCGTTTCTAATTTGGTGTTTAAAATTGGCAGACGCTTTTCATTTGGTTAGCCTTCTGCATTTTAAGAATTCATGCAAGTGATTAAATTACAGTAAAGCTGATAGAGAGTCACTGACCTCAAGTTTGACGTAAGCGAATATGACCTCGATTAAACTGCCCCTTTCTAAACATTTTGATATTACTATTAAAACTGTCGATATAATTATTAGACTAAACCTTGAAATGGTTAACCCTTATTTAAGGATGGTAATCGTTGTCAGATTTCTTTGAATTTGACAAGAACCAAACTATTACGTCCATGCAATACGAACATAGATGACGGAGCTTTGTGAGAAAAGAAGAGCAAGCTTCGGGATTCGAACTCACGTCGCCAGCTTTATGGACGAAAATGGGAAAAAATAACATGACGCAGCGCGCACGGACACGAAGACAGCAGATAGACAGGCTTTAAGCTCAACTCTTACTGAAATGAAAGCAAAGTAAAAGATATATAAATCTGATTTTTGTTTCAGTTACAGTGTTTCGTGCATTTATGAGTTAATCTTCTATTGACTACTATTTTGTTAGATTTTATACATATGAAAATCATGCTATATAATTTGTTAAAAGTTTCAAAAACCATATTTAACGTCCCAAGTGGGAATAAGCAAAACTTCATCGTTAATTATTACAGACATAGCAACATCGCTGTATTATAATTTATTTTATGAACAATAAAAACAAGAGAAAATTCTAATTACTTTTATTCACATATTTTTCGCTACATCACGACTAGATATACAAACATTAATTTCTTCACAAAGATTAGTACTCGAAAACTGCACTAATACACTCATTGTAATAAAATCCGCGCAGTGGTCACTCATGTTGTTGCAAGGTTGCCACATAGTTCAATTTCTGAACTTAAACTTTCTAAGCTGATCTGAGCTGCTAAGGCATGCGCTCAGATTATAATTGACTGAGTGTAACATAACCAAGGGCCTGAAAGACTTCGGCCACGAGGGCTACGCGAGTAGGCAAGTTTTATACCGCTAACATTATTGCAAGTTCATGTAGTTTTTTTTCTTTTCTTATTCCACAGAAGTTGAAAATGTGGAGATAATTTTGATGCTAAGCGACTTCAGTCAGTAAGTTAGTCCGTTCGGAAATTTACAAATAACTACACTTTCGCGTAATATAGACATATGATGCCGAATCAAATTCAATCCTGAGGTACTTGCTGCAGTAGGAAACCTTATGGTTGCAGGTTCGAATCGCCTACAAGTTACGACTTTTGATACTTAAATAAAAACTGTCAAAAGTTTTAACTTGTGTTACGTTCAACTTGTCATGTTTCACGAAGTGTACTAGGACTTTTAATTGCAGTTTTAAATTCTCCATTTGCTAATGATATATATATATATATATAAATTTGTGATGTTAGCTTCGTTCAGGCTGATTTACGTTAAAATAAAAGACAATAAATGATCGTAACTTAATGTGACAATACTTACCCTAAACTGGATTTGTTCTTAAAACTTCCATAATATATTCATTTCATAATTCGACATGACAAAAAGGACATGCATACACATGTGTTTACTTACTACAGAAAACATACAGACAAAATATATCACATATACTCAATGTTACATTTTCCTTGCATTTGAACTTCATAATTTATGAGTGCTGTCTTTCGTTGGCAAGATGGAGTAGGGGAAACACGCTCAGTATTCCCGTACGAAAGGAAACCAACATTGGTTCAAATCCTGTTCAAGTTGAAGACTTTTTCAAAGCGATCTTGAATAATCTAACCATCACTTCTCATACAAAACGGAGAATATTTAAAACTGTGGAATGAAGCACCTGAGTCATTATAGAGAGGAAGACGATTTACGAATGTTGGTTGGAAAAGTCCAAATTAAGTCTCAGGGGTCTACCAGGACAGTTAAGAAAACGACATTGATATGAAGTTTCCATTTTCATGTTATTATTCGTAGATACAAACACTATAGCATTTGTTAAGCACGTTTTGGATAAAGTCGCCTGTGGAGTATCGCTATCGTGCTGGACTTCTAATTTGAAAACCTGTCTTCGATTCCCCACCAACCAGTTTCTTTTTCGCATACAATGAAGTATTCAAACAAAGATTCATCTCCGGATTCTGGAGAACTTATGAAGTATCACTGGTCAGAATCCGAGTAAACAGTGTGTGAGCTGTTTAGCATCATGATAATGTAGTTTTCATATTTTTCATTGATCTTTCTCTCTTCCTCTCTTTCTTTATGTATTTTTATCGTGTCTTCGATGCATCTTTCTCTTCTTATCTCTATCTATTTGTCTTTATTTTTTCTCTTACTTTACACACACTCTCTCTTTAGGTGCGTGTTCCAGAGCCAATTGGGACCACTTTCGATGACCCGGTGATCGGGACTGACCCTAACATAAGTGACCCGATAACCCAATTGACCCGGTCTGGAAAATCTATTTAACTGGGAATTTCGGCGTCGCATTTTCCGTGTTTTCGAGGTAACATCTCCGGTTCTGGTCACTGCTGAAACAAACACTGTTCAAAGGCAATGAAATAATTAAAATCTTTCCTTCATCTTCCAGGTTATTAGATCTACATCGAATCACCGCGTCCGAATGCGTTCGAATTTTACACCCGGCGACACAGTACAAAACTTGACCAGCATCCCCCGACAGCCAGTGACCCGTTTCAGCTCTGCAGTGTTCATTCCATCTGTGCGAAATGTTATACACGCTAGTTCATTAGTGTTGTAATTATTAGAACGTTATATTCGCAATAAGTGGAATATATTGTCCAGAAATGATAAATTTTAAGAAATGCGTAGCAAATGCCCCCTATTTTCGCTATTTCAAGAGAAGAATTCTTTTTATATTAGTTTGGCACAAAATTCGTTTCCATGCTCTAATTTATAAATATATTATTACATGTGTTTCTTCTTTTCACGTTTGCAATGTGGAACACGTAAATTTTACTATTCCTATAAGGAACATGCTAATTTTGTCTTCAACATTTGTAACTTTTCATGGATTTATAATCTTGGCTCTTTCTGATATAAATTAAGCAGAAAAATTATGATTCATTCATTTTCTCTTTATGTTCACTTTGCATTCGTAGTCTGGAATAGAAGGTATGGCCTATGGTATCTTAGAAGGTTTGTTAGAATCAGTGATTCCGCCAGACCCCGGTCCCTGTGAGGGTATCAACCCCAGATTCTGGAGACTACCCCGAACTTAAACATTTTGCGGACAAAAGTTGATAGAAACCGTGCAAAACTCTAGTCCACAATGACAATTTTGACTTTACGCACACCAATCTGAAAATCCTGCAGAATCCCTGATTACAAAGTATTCCGCATCAGTATATTTAATAAGCTTCACCGAATTTGCAACCGAACCCCGCACAAAAAAAAGCATGTGTGTGTTACACTTTTGACATTATTCTAGATGTGTCTCAAAACTCTGGAGCTTCACTGGAAATCATGAGTATTTAATCTGACCACCAAGTTTGGTTTCCATGTTGAAAGTGACTTAATGAATTTTTGAAGAACCCTTTATATATTCGAAGAGCTCTGAACAAATATAAAGTCCAAAAGTCTCTTCTATCTTGCTGTTAGATTTGTGGGAAGTGAGCTCTATTGTGTGGGAACTGAACTTAATCTTTTTACTACGTTTAAATTCCATATTTTTATCTTTACTTCCTCTTCTTCTTCTTCTCTCTCTCTCTCTCTCTCTCTCATATCTCTGCCTCTGTCTAACAGACATTCATCGGTTTCAATGTTTCATTGTGTGTTTAAATTTCTCCCTGCATCAACATATGTATATTGATTCGTCTCGCTTTTATTCTTTCATTTTATCGATACTAATACATGTCTATTTTGAAAAACAAAACGTGATCATGATGTTTGCTGATTTTAGTATGGGTGTGGCGAAGGAAGGGGAAAGAGGGATTCTGTTTACCAGACACGATTATGGGATAATAAGGTACCATTTGGGTTGCCTAGCTGCACGGCTTTCGTTGCCGCAATTTTTTTTTATGCGAAGTGTACAATAGTGTACATATTTTCATTTTTGCACATCCTTTTTCTGTAATAAATTATTAAAACGCATGGTACAGTACATAATAAACATTTATAACACTTGACCTCTTGGTACTGGCATGTACCAAGAGGTCAAAAATATTAATAAGAGCTGGTTTTAGTACAGAAATTGTGTTTCTAATTGTATGGATGAAGCAGGAATTGAGTATTTATTGAACTCCGGCCTATTCGGCTTTTTTGTTATCCGGCCTGCCCTTCCGCCACATTAGACTGGTTAGTTGAGACTCTACTGTAATTAAAAGCTTTGCTTTGTCCTCCGGCTTATCGGGCCAAAATCGATCGAGTGTCTAGACCCGGTGACCCGGTCTAACAGTTGACCCGAACACAGCTTTTCAGCTCTGCTGCATCACCTTTTTTACATTAAACTTTAAATTTTAATCTTTTAGATCACTGCAAGAATTTAATTTCTTTTTAACGCCACATTCATTGCTAAGCTTTATTAAAATAAATAGTTTCACTTTGTTAACGCACAGAATGCACTACACCGCGTAATTACCAGCTTCGCGGTACAAGGCTTACGTTATGAACTTTGAAAGACACCTGCATGCCCAACGAAAACAAGAATTGAATTGATTTTTTTTTTTACAAAAAAGAAAAAACTAGTCAGTTATACGTTTTAAAACTTTAGCAAAGAAAACTCATTCAAATTCCATTTTTTGCTTAAATTCATTGCATTTCTGATATAATCTGTTCACACAATACCTGCTTGAACTGATTGTATCAGTGATGTAGTGAAACTCAGCAAAACATGGAATTTGGAAGGGTTTTTATCTTGCTACAATTTACAGAAATTAAAACTGACTATTGCTTTTGTAAAAGAAAACTTCAATTTTGTTTAAGGTCTTTAGGCAGATTTGGCTCAGGCTAAACGAAAACAAGAAAACAGCAAAGACGGAAAGTTAAATGAAAGCAAATGCAGATTCGTGCACGTTCTCCTGTTAACAGTAGAAGTTTCATGTATTAAAGATATTTTTCTCTTGAATTTTCAATTTAAACTCTTTTAGGTGCTTAACTAATTTTAGCCGTTTTAAGACCTATAGGATTCGAACATTTGATGAAAAAATGGCAAACGAAAGTACGTTACAATAGTGATGTTAGTCAGAAAGGAATAAAATAGGTTAAAACTTAAGAATCTGGGCATAATAAGAGGGTCTACTAGCATATTCTGAACACAGTATGAAACTTTGAATATTGTTTTCTTCGTTAGATGCAGAGTTACTGCTAGGATTTTCAGTTTGGGGGAGGTGTAAAGTCAAAATTGGGAGGTTGTAAGTGGAGTTTTGCAGGGTTTCTATCGATTTTTAACCGTAAAACATTTTGAAGTTGGAAGGGTGCACTCAAAAATTTGGAGGGGTGACATCCCCTTAAGGGGATCATAGATGCATATGCTGTTTGTACCTGCTTGTGATTACCAGTGCTTGTGATTAATTCCATTCTTTCCACTGGGAGACTTGAACTATTTGATGTATGCTTGTTACATACTCGTATATATTTATATATATATATATATATATATATATATGTGTGTGTGTGTGTGTATATATATATATATATATATTAATTTTTATTATTTTAATATGTTAACGTTCTAAACTTTTGCTAATGAACCTCCCACCTATTAAGGTAACAAGACTACGACCAAATAAATAGAGTGCCACTTGTAAATAGGTATAATGGAATTATTATTATTATCATTATTATTATTATTATTTTGTGAAGGTTTCTTTAATACTTTCTTATATTTTGTGGTCTGTATGAAATAGCACAGAACTGATTAAAAGTCAGAAAATGAATATAGAAACAAAAAAGAAGTCTAGGTGCCGCTTGTGCAATTACATTCATCATAACCATGTGTTTTTTAGTTTCTTTTATTTCTTCTTCTTCTTCTTCTTATTATTATTATTATGTTCCTTTTGCTTCTCACTCAGATCAAGTGTTGTTTTAAAGAAGGGACATAGTAGCAGTCTATATAAGATAGATCATAGGTCTAATCGTGTTATTATATAGATTATTCTTTTATTTTTACTTGAATATCCTTATTTTTTACTTAACCAGTCACGTTGTTAAAACATAAGTTTGGTGTATGTAAAATCGGTTTATGTCAGTTATGAACTGTATTTTTCTATTCACATGTAAGTACAGGACCCGGAAACTAAACAATGTTAAAAAAAAGAGTTTGTAAGTGTGTTCTCTTTACACTCTGTTTTCGATCATAGCTTTGTGATCGTCTATAGCCAGGGTCTCTGAGTAGAGAATATTATTTTTAACCGTAACTTGTATTCTTGAATTACATTTTTGTGTTTAAAATTGGAAGGTATCTTGGACTTGTAAAGATTCACTGTAATCAACGCTACTTGTAGGTCCTATTGGAAACGAAGCTAACTTACTCGAATAAATATTTGATTGGACTATTAAGTGGGAGTCAGCATTTCTTGAAAGCGAATCCATCTTTGAGCTCGAAAATTGGAAAGCTGTGTCGACCGACCTTTATTCATACAACATGCTATCGAGATGGAATTTTCGTTGAGGATCTACTCGAACGCACTGTTCGAGCAATTGCAACAGTCTAACTCATATCAGAACTGTTTGTTAGAGAATAAACGTTAATATTTGAGTAGTGACAAATCTGTATTGAGATGTGTTGAAAGCGCTTCGAACCCTTGCTCTGAGAAAACACGGACTATAACTGTAAATTGTTGTTTCTCGCTATGAGTTTTGACTGACTCAAATAAATTTCCTTACAGTAACGTCGTGTGCGTAGTGTTTCAAGAATCAAAAAGTCATGCGTAGATGATTTTCCAAAAATCTTTGGACGGTATTCCCTTTGGACGCTTTTCCGGCGCCCCGTTATAATGCCTATCAATACCAACCCCATGTGAGCAACGGAAGAATAAGCAATTAAAGATTTTACATCCACCTGACGTAAACACACTAAGCTAACAACTCAAATTCCAACAATTCTAATACCAAACCACAACAAATTTAACTTAATAGCAACCACTTCTAAATAAGAATAAACAAATAATAAACCATACCCCCCTAACTTTAAAAGAACCCCGGCAAGAATTATAGACCCACTAACAGGCGCCTCCACATGTGCCCTAGGTAATCATAAATGAACTAAAAATATTGGTATTTTAACCAAAAAAGCTAAAACCATCGCACAATATCATAAACAATCTAATAAAGAAATATTAAAATTAACGAACCACAAGCTATAGAAGACAAGACTACCCCGAACTCCCTCCAGATAAATAATACCAACAAGTAAGGGTAAAGAAGCTAATAAAGTATATAATAATAAATAAAGCCCAGCCTGCATTCGCTCGGGCTGGTACCCTCACCCAAAAATTAAAAACAGGGATTAAAGACCTCTCAAAAAACAAATGAAATATAAAAAGAATAGATGAAGTAAAGCTTAAACAAAGCAAAAAAGTAACATTAAAATTATCCCAATAAAACTAACATTATAAAAAGAAGAAAATAGAATTCTCCCTCTAGCCATAATTATTAAAATAACAATCCACACACTCAACAAAACTAATGAATAAGACAAATTGTCAAACCAAAAATTATAACCTAAACATCATGGTTGTAATATAAAACATCTATTAATAATTAATTTAAAAAAATAATAAACAAAAAATTTTGAACCACCCATCACATTTTACCCATAAACCCTAACGGGGTTTAAAACACCACAAATAATAAATATTTTAACATCGTAATACAATTAAAGACCCTAAGTAGTCATTACCATGACTACGAACAATAGAAACCAAGATAGACAACACAAAACTGCCCTCACAAACACAAAAAGTCAAAAAGGAAAGTCTAAAAGAAATTTAACTATAAAATTCCCTCAATCTCAAAAAAAAGTATTAAAAATCTACTCAAAACAATTATTTCCAAACTAAGAAGAATTATTAATAAATGTTTTCGCTGAGAAACAAAACATCATACACTTAAAATAATTAATAAAACAGAAGAAATAAGATAAATAAATATTGACATAAGCTTTCATAGTTTAATAAAAATAATGGTCTTGTAAATCATAAATGGGTTAATTTTACCCTGAAAGCATCAAGAGAAAAGAATATAATACTTATCCTCAGTCCCCAAAATTAATATTTTTATTAAACTATCTCTTGATATCAAATTAACAATAATATTGTTATTAATTCTAATATTATTAACCTTTATCTTCACTCGATTAACCCAACCCCTATCAATGGGGCTTACGCTAATAATTAATACAACCATTACATCATTAACAAGCATTACCCTTTCAGAGTCCCCCTAATTCTCTTATGTACTTTTTCTAATCTTTCTCGGAGGCGTATTAGTGTTGTTTACCTATGTAACTAGCCTCAAACGAAATATTTCGCCTAAATACAAAAACAGTAATTATGTCACCCATCACTATTATTATTATAATTATAATACTAGACCCCCTATTAACTGCAAGATCCCACCCCCTTCAAGACACACTACAAATAATTGTCGAACAACAAGAAGTTCCCTCAATAAAATTTTATCAATATTTCTTACTGATGAAATTTTGGGTCACTTTTAGGTCTTTGCTTAATCATTCAAATCATTACAGGGTTATATTTAGCTATGCATTATACTTCTAGAATCGAGCTTGCGTTTGACAGAGTTGTTCACATTTGCCGAGATGTAAATTTTGGATGATTACTACGAACTCTTCATGCAAACGTAGCCTCCTTCTTCCTATATATATTTTTACATATGAAGAGTTGGAGTAATTATTCTCTTAACAGTAATAGCAACTGCGTTTGTAGGTTACGTACTTCCTTGAGGACAAATGTTCTTTTGAGGAGCTACAGTAATCCCAAACCTTTTATCCGCTATCCCTTACCTTGGCACAATATTAGTACAATGAATCTGAGGACGATTCACCGTAGACAACGCCACCTTAACTCGATTCTTTGCACTTCATTTTATTGTACCATTTATTGTTATTGATTTATCAATAATTCCTTTAATATTTCTTCATCAAACAGGGTCTAACAATCCTTTAGGAATTAATAGTAATTCTGATAAAATCCCATTTCACCCATTTTATTCCTCAAAAGATTTTATTGGATTTTTAATCATAATATTTTCATTAATTTTATTATCTTTATGAACCAATACATACTAGGTGATTCAGAAAATTTCATTCCAGCAAATCCTCTAGTTACCCCAGTTCATATTCAACCAGAATGATATTTTCTATTTGCTTATGCCATTTTACGATCTATTCCCAATAAATTAGGGGGAGTTATTGCTCTTGTTATATCCATTCTAATCCTAACAATTATACCGCTGTATCATAAAAGAAAAATACGAGGCCTTCAATTTTATCCTATTAATCAAATTCTCTTTTGAATCATAGTATCAGTCATTATTTTATTAACTTGAATTGGAGCCCGACTAATAGAGGACCCTTATATCTTAACAGGACAAGTATTAACTGTAATATACTTTAAATACTTCTTAATTGTACCACAATTCTTAATAACATGAGACTAGAGTAAAACTCTAAGGACTTCTTTATTCTAAATACAGTACATTTAAATTACAAAAGAGATTAATAACATTTTAAACCCAGCAAAAAATAATAAATAATTTAATGATAAAGGAAGAAATCTCCTTCAAGCAAGATACATTAATTTGTCATTACGAAACTGAGGCAAAGTCCCACGAATTCAAATATAAATAAAAGAAACAAATACCACCTTAACAAAAAAATATATAAGAAAAAACATCACAACCTAAAAAAATAATACTAAACAAAACCCCCATAAACAAAATTCTAGCATATTCTGACATAAAAATTAAAGCAAATCCTCCAGTGCTATATTCAACATTAAAGCCAGAAACAAGCTCCGATTCCCCCTCAGCAAAATCGAAAGGAGTACGATTTGTCTCGGCCAAACAAGAAGCTAATCAAGCCAACTACAACGGAAAACTAATAAATAAAAATCACAGGTCTTCCTGGTAGAGAATAAAATCACAAAGATTATATCTACCTCTTAAAAAGCAAAAGATAATAACATTAAAGCAAGACTGACCTCATATGAAATAGTTTGAGCTACAGCTCGCAAACCCCCAAGTAAAGCGTAATTAGAGTTAGAAGCCCACCCAGCACTCATAACACTATAAACTCCTATACTAGTACAACATAGAAAAAATAAAAGACCTAAAGAAAAAGTAACAATTAAATGAACAAAAGGAACACACATTCAAATCAGCAAAGACAATATTAAACTAAAAAAATGGGCTAAATAATAAGGGTAATAATTAGATATAACAGGAAATGCCTGTTCCTTAGTAAAAAGCTTAATAGCATCAGCAAATGGTTGAAGAAGCCCGCAAAACCCCACCTTATTAGGGCCCCGACGAATTTGGATATATCCTAACACCCTACGTTTAAGTAAAGTTAAAAAAAGCAACCTTCCACCAAAACTCCAACACTCAAAATAATATAAGAAAAAAGCCCCAATAAAAAATTGATGTACACTACTACATGAAGAATCCTTCATTCTTAGATCCTAAATCTAATGCACTTATCTGCCAAAGTAATTTTTACTAAAATAAAGTATTATAAATATTTGGTCCTTTCGTACTAAAATATTTAAACTAATAGAAGGATAGAAACCGATCTGGCTTACGCCGATCTGAACTCAGATCATGTAAGAATTTAAAGGTCGAACAGACCTTTCCATTAAGCACCTACACCTAAGTAAAACTTAATCCAACATCGAGGTCGCAAACGCTCCTGTCGATAAGAACTCTCAAGAGAGATTACGCTGTTATCCCTAAGGTAACTTAATCTTATAATAACAAAAAAAAAATGGATCAAATAAACAACATCTATAAGTGAAGTAATACAAGAAAAGTTTATATTTTTCTCAGCCGCCCCAGCCCAATACATAATTTTAAATACAAAAAATAAACGCTATTCATCAACATAAAAAAACATATAAAGATCTATAGGGTCTTATCGCCCTCCCTAATTATTTAAGCCTTTTCACTCAAAAGTAAAATTTCACTATATTAAAAAAAGACAGTCATTTCCTCGTCTAGCCATTCATACAAGCCAACAATTAAAAGACTAATGATTATGCTACCTTTGCACGGTCAAAATACCGCGGCCATTCAAAACAAAATTCATTGGGCAGACCAGATCTTGTATTTTTATCAAAAGGCCATGTTTTTGATAAACAGGCGGGAAATTTATTTGCCGAGTTCCTCTAACTTATCCTAAGATATATACTAATAGTATCATAATTTCTTACTAAAAAGATTAATAATAATAGAATAGTAACAACAACCCAAATCAAAATAATAAAAAATATTATAAAATTATTAAATAAATTATAACAAAATCATAATTGATAGCTATCTCCAAGCCCACACTAATAAACTAACTTATTATATGATTATAGAAAAATACTTAATCAAGAGCAAATTCCCCTGATTTTAATTAACCAAAATATAAATAATTAAAAACTATATATTATACTCACGGCTACTATATTTAATATACCTCCTACTCAACCAGATATCACAAAAATCGGCTAACCTTTCATTACCAAAATAATATTAAAAAGCAGTTTGCAACCAACATTTCTCATACTTATCTTAACTCTCAATTTGTTTCGGGACAAAATAATAACATTTTAATCTTAGATACTCCCTGATACGAAAGGTAAAGCTATATAAACTTTCTTAAACAAAAATAATTTTCAAATATTTAATTACTTCCTGCACAGTACTCATCTACTATAACTTAAAACAATTTAGTCAATGAAAATTATCAATCCAGTTTAATACTTATGTTATTTCACTTATTAAAAATAAATAAATCAATCAATGTTAGTAATAATTTACTTAATTAGTCAAAGTAATCTGAATCGCACAGAAACCTCCTCGGTGTAAATGAATAGATAAACTAACAAGCTTTACTTTGATCACGCTAAGCACATTTTCCAATACGCCTACTATGTTACGACGATGTGGCAACAGGGTGGTGACTGCCTTTTTTCTATAATTTCTAGCAATGCGAAAAAAAAAAACTGGAATCGAACGTAAAAGGCAGGAGTGGGCCTACGGGTTTCATTGGGGCTTCGGTTCCCGCAGTTGTATGCTGTCTGGACTTATATGCTTTACGTAAGTTTCGGATATGCCCTAAGGAGGAATGTTAATGGTGACAAATTCGGAGATTTTCTGTTGGTGGGTATCGGTTAGGTCTGTGGTGGTTAGTTTGCAGATGCTGGAATCAGACAGTTGTCGGTCAGCCTTCTGGAGGTAGTTAGCTTTGTCCAACATTACTGTGATAGATCCCTTGTCGGCCGGGAGAACCATTATGTCTTGGTTCTCACGAAGCGCTCCAAGGGCTTTGTGCTGGGAGCGGGTTAGGTTAGGTCGGTAGGGAATTTGTTGAAGGAATTTACTATTGGTACTTGCGGTAATTACTGCCGAGATCTATCGTTCTAGAGGATGACTACTAGGAAGGGGTGGTGGATCCTGCGCTGATGAAGAGCGGTATTGTTCCAGGCTAGAATGAAGCTCACTGGAGGGTACTGGAGCAATGGAAGGATTTTTGGCCCAGAAGTAAGGCCATCTTAGTCTACGGGCAAATGATAAAACATCTTCGAGAAGAAGGAAGTGATTATATGGTTTAGGGAGTGAAAACGTGAGCCCTTTGGACAATATATCAGTTTTAAGTGGGGAAAGGATACTTACATAGTGTCAAGTACTTGCGCACGCACAGAACGTCATCTATTGTTTCTGGTGTGGTCGTCCGCCATGTTGTTTTTCTATTCCTTTAAATTTTGAACGTATGTTAAAAGTGAACTTATTTCTTGTACACAAGAGATAACGGCTGAAGCCGAAAATTAAAGTGACTTTATGTAGTGTTGTGATTGTGTACATGATTTTCGTCGAAATATTACGTAAGTTCAAATCCTTTTCCTTCAATTAAAATTTCACCTATTATATATGAGATGGTAAAAAATGAAGAAAAAATTATACTTCCATGTAGAATGCTGAAACAGGAGTACAGAAACTTCACAAACACATAAGAAAAGCGGCAACGTTTCGCCAAAGCGTTTACACATGGTAGGAGAGAAAAAGTACAGAGCGGACTAGTTATTCTATTTATCTATTCTGTTTCTTTGTTCTCCCTTTCCCCTTCATCTACATTATTATATTTATTATTATTATTTCCCCCTCCCTTCTGATTGTTTACTCTCTTATTCCTTCAGGAAGCCCCTTACCTGCTCCTAGTAACCTTGAGGGGTGCAGAATATGTCCGATCTGGCGAGCTAGGCTCGGGGAAAATTTGAGCCAACAAATAAAAATTACTTAAGGAGCCAATTAATTTCCCGGAAGCTAAATAATCTTAGATAACACAACAGAAACGGCGATGCATAAGCGATTTACAGAATTTTTTCGTCATTGGCTAAGTCAAATAATAGACTACAGCGTATTATCAGGTGTTACAATGACAGCTGATAGCACAGCGCAGGCAAGGATACGATACATCACAGGTGGCTCTACGATAAACTGCGTATTTAAAAAAAATAATTGAACCTGACTTTTCTAACCTAACCTAACTCGCTGAAGATTAACTTATAAACAGTAAAAGAATGGAAAAGCTAAAAAATGCCAGATCAGTGTGGCGCCATTATTATTCCTCCGCGTGTCACTATATCCGTCTCCGAATCAACTGGAGTACCTATTTTATGAAATAATTATTGTCGTGTGGTTGTACTATTTTTTTGTATACCTCCATTTCGGGTTCTGAGTATGGAGGTGTCAGTGATAAATAGTTTTTGAAAATGAGTGGTGTTGAGCGTGTAATATTGATCGATAGGATGGTGGACGTTTGGAGTAGATAAAGTAAACCTTAACCCTGATTCCCGCTCTAAATTACCTTCTGTTACTGCAAAAGTTCCCTCTTCTTCACCGCCTTTTCTTCTTTATTGTACATCAATACGAGACGGTACTACTTGCATCTTTACAATATTCACGAACTCCATATCCTTGTAACCGCATCATTTCTTCTGTAAATTTTCTTTTAGTTCACCCCTCTTCGGAACATAAACCGTGTTCGATTTGCCAAGGGGGATGCAGGGGATTTTCCTTGGTGCGTGAGGATTACATTCCCGGTTGTTTATTCCGAATATCACTCCAACCAGGAATAAAATCTTCGTATTTCTACCCAAACAGGAAGTATGTTGAAACTTACCAGCAACCACTAGTTTTAGGATACCCTCCCCTTCGTAATTTATAACAAATCGATCACTGCATGGCATTGCCGTGCCATCAAACAATTTAATGGAATTTTCACTGAAATGCATAAGTACATTGACAGTAATGATTGTAACACAAGGTAGATCATTCGATAGTGTGTTTGGCTTATAATTAGGAGGTCTCGGGATCAAGCGCCGGTGCCACCTGTTCTGATATCAATGACAAGTAATATTCTGTATCTAACTATCACAACACGTTAGGGCTCCTTTCCTTGGAAGCTTGCCTTGCGTGCTTTGCTTGAGATTAGAGTGAGTAGCCAAGCCATTTTTGTGGAATTTGTTAATTTGTACCTTATTTATCCTACTTTTTTGTTAAATTTATTTGTATTGCGCATTGTTTATTTATTTATTTAGTGACAACACAACAGGCAATGGCCTAATTATAGTGTTGAGCTTTACAAAGTATAAGTACAGACTTTATTGACAATTGCATCTCTAAATTCTTTAGGCGACATATAGCATACGTCCAGATTATTGTGAACTGTACAGAATTTGTTATATATAGTACAAATTCTCCAGATTGGTGACCTCATCAAGATATTGGTTCTTGCCTTTTTACAGTGGAAGAGACCAGTATTATTAACGCGAGTTTTAGATGATGGGACACGAAACTGTAATGTCGAAACTAAATCCATACAATCTAACTTATTTTGAACAATTTTTTGAAGAAATAACAGATCAGCAATGTTGCGCCTTTGTTCTAAGCTCTGAATATTAAAGTTCTTAATGACTGCATTGTAACTATCATAAGCAGGATAGATTCGAGTTTCTTTAAAAGTCAGGAATTTAAGAAATTTTGATTGGATTTTCTCTAATTGTTGGCAATGTTTCAATTGAAATGGATTCCAAATAGAAGAAGCATATTCTACCTTGGAGCGAACATAAGCATAGAAAATTTTTTCCAATGTTGATATGTTGTTGAATTCTCTTCCCGTCCTAATTACGAATTCTAGTAACTTCAAGGCTTCATTTGTTATATTTGTAACATGTATGTTAAAAGTCAATTTCGAGTCAAAACTGACACCAAGATCCTTAACTACAGTAGGTCTGTTTAGTACAATTTTATTAATGGAATAATCAAATTGATGAGTGGTTTCATTTCTATTAAATGATAATACTTTACATTTACTTATGTTGACTCCAAGTTGATTAATAGCACACCAGTTTGCAATATTATCTAAGCTTTGCTGAAGTCTTATGCAGTCTCCGATAGAGTTGACTTTTGTATATATTTTAAAGTCATCTGAAAATAACAATTTTTCACTATCAGGCACACAATCAGGAAGGTCATTAACAAATAAGAGGAATAACAAAGGTCCTAGGTTCGAACCTTGAGGAACTCCTGAGAGTGCAGAATATTCATATGATTTGTATTCATATGATTTGCTGCTTAGTTGAAATAACTAGTTGAATATGATTACTAATTCTCTTGTATAAGATCTATTCAAATACTTTTGCAAAAGCTGGTAATATTGCATTTGGCCTGAAGTCATTAATGTCTCTACTATTATTATATTTTGGGATAGGACAAACCAGGGCAGATTTCCATTTGTCGGGGAAAGTACATGTTTTTAGGGATAAGTTAAATGCTATCAATAGGGGATATTTAAATATATCAATACATCCCTTAACTACATATGAGGGTATGCCATCAGAACCAACTGTCGTCTTCGATTTTAAATTTCTGATAGCATTTTCAACTTCCTTTAGTTGAATTTGGTCAATGCACAGTGTCCCTATTTCATAATTTCTATTTCTATTCTATTATATGTGTGAGAGGAGGATAGAAATACCGATTGAAAATACTGAGCGAATGCATTCCCTATCTCATCATTCCTAGACAGCTCCTGACATTCAAATTTTAATACATTTGGAGGTAGTGTCTTTTTTTATTTTTGATAAAATTCCATAGCTCGCTCAAGTTGGTATTAATATTATTTTCAGAATTAATTATAAAACTCTTATAGGCAATTCTAATGTCTTTCTTAATTTCCCTACGTAATCGGGCAAATTCTTGATAGAAAGGTGTTGAGTTCATGTTTCGACCCTGGATTGTTTATGATAATATGCCTTGACCTTAAGTTTTCTAATAATATCTTTGGTGAACCAACACAGATACTTTGAAACAGTACTTATTTTACGGGGAACACACCTATCAAATATTTCATAGACAATATTATAGAATTTACTCACTAAGTTATTAACATTCCGATACACTTGTAACAATTCCCAATCAATAGCTTGTATTTCCTGATACAACATCAGAAAATTTGCCTTCCTAAAATTATAATAATAAGTGTTAGTTTTCTGCTTTTCTTTCTTGACCTTTCTGTTAACTATTTCTATTATTATAGCTGGGTGATGGATATCTTCCGGTACCAACGGTAACAATTCTCTATTAACTTCAACATTTTCAAGATTTGACAGAACTAGATCTAGTGTGCGATTATTATTATTGACAACATTGTTGAATGATCTCAAATCATAAAAATTTA
>JAGDQP010003883.1:0-89934 GCA_022664845.1 Lepisma saccharinum | reverse complement strand
ATATATATATATATATATATATATATATATAGGGTAAATTGAGCAGGGAGCAAAAACAGGTCAATACAATCGTAATTTGCGAGATTTTTTTTCAGTGTGCACTTAAGCGACTGAAGTACCATGGGTGGAAAATCTTGCAACCCATAACAGTTTTGACTTGTTTTTCGTTCTCATTGATCGAACTGTTGATTTACAGAATTTGAAATTACTGAAACAAAATATCACTAAAAATCACCAAGAAACGTGATCACATCGCCAGGTAGGTAATAGGTATGAAAATATAGAAGAATAATTCACGAACGTAAACTTTAGCATACCAAGCGACCATATCGCAGTTGGTAGAGCGTTGGTTTTTCAATTTGACAGGTTCTGGGTTCAATTCCAATACCCGATCATCCAGACTGAAGTTTTCCAGTTTTTTAGTCACGGCAGGCAAATGTCGTGAAGGTACCTTGAACTTAGACCCTGTCCCACTCCTCTACCCTATCCCCGCATGAGTTATAGTTGCCTAAAGTCCATAAATAATTTAATTGAATTAAATTCAATAAATATTAGATGAATGGAAACTAAATGTAAAGGCTTCGCTTGGTTATATTATAAAACTTAAGAGATGGAAACCCTGCGTCGGAGCGAAAGAAAACTTTGCCCACACGCGAGTAAAGAAATTTACATTTGGCAACGTGGCATCCCTCATGAGTTGGGAGGTCGGGTGTATCACGAGCAATAAGAAATACCTGGTCGGTGAGTTAGAGGCACCGACTGCACTTTGGGTTGTAATCTCGACACCAAAACATTACTTTCCCATGTATTCTCCACCCCTTTTCCTTTTTCCAGAGACCGACATGAAGTCTTCATTACTGGAGCGCCTCCCACGGCGAACCAAGTTATTAACTCGTGCCTTCCGGCGTTGCCATGCCTACCCGTGAAATCTCTGTTATACTGCCAAAATTGCCACATAGAAAGACTACCTATCTTCCACCTTTTTTTCATATTCGTGAAAAAGAAAAGACATAATATTGAGTTTGAGTATTCTTCGAGTGTATCAACAGAGAGAGAGAGAGAAAAAAAGAAATACTTTTAAGCTCGCTTTTCTTATTTCTTTAAATACAGGTGCTTTTTTTTCTATGCAGTAAAATTTCTAATAAATATTAACCATAAAGAATTTAGTTATGCAAATACATGTTTGTCATTAACTTAGATTTATGTATAGGCATTCGTCAAGCGCAAACGACCTGCTGCATTTCCAAGAAATGAATTTGCCCTTCTAAACAAAAGTAACGACTTTTTAAGTAGGTCTTATTCCATCAGTTGTTTGGATTTTTTTTTATTCCTAATATTTTCTCCATCTAACAGAGATATCCAGGTGGGTATACGCTAAATTTTTAGGTGGGTATACGCTTCGCTGGTTGTAACGTAACCTCACGCTTACTACAGCACGTATCTGCGTATTTCATAAATTTTAGGTGGGTATACGGTTAAGTCCAAAAAATTGATCTGGGTATACGCCGTATACCCTCCATTGCATAACTGCCTAACTGTTCCCTATTGTTTTTTGCATTTGAAACTAATGTATTTTGTAATTTTTTAGAAGTTAAAATCCGTGATATGCAGGAATTCTATAATCCTTCCAAATGTCCCCTTACATCCCCCCTATAAAGTGTACAAACTAAATTTTGGCTTTACGCCCCGATACTGGTGATGTGTTCATATATACAGGGTGTAGTAGAAGTAGTAATCGTATTTGGTATAGAAGTGCCATTAGTAGCAGTACACTGCAAAAATAATAAATAGATGTGTTAATTAAACACAATGCGGTGTCCCAGCGTGACTACCACTTTTTTGTGTGTTGCGGTACTGTGAGAAAAAAAAGTCAGGGCTGCAGAGAGATTTTAACGTGGGTTACTCAGTTCGAAGTCAAGCGAGCGTCTTACCAACTTGGCTAAATTGTCAGGCAGAAAAAGCACTAGATGCAAACGATATTTACTGAACAACATTTGAATTAAATGACTACACTATTGATTCAAACAGTGTATGGGATCAGATATATGTTGCTGAGCCCCCAAAACAAACTAAGTTACTTGCACGACTTATCCCATCGTTTAATTAATTTTCATTTGTCAATTGGGAACCAGAATTCCCATTCATTCAGAATATTCCATTTCTATGAAAGCAAACAAGATGGTGACCAACATTACGGCTTTCTTGTCGTAGCAACAAGTCAAATGCTGTGCTTGCTTTCATAGAAATGGAACATATTCTCAATGAATGGGAATTCTGATCCCTATTTGACCAATGGAATTTATAGAAAAGTGATTATATCATGGCATAGGTAGTGAGAGTAACTTTGTTTGTCTTTGGGGTTCAGAAACATCTTTTTACTCTCTAAACTGTTTACCCCAGACGGTTAGATATTGCCCTTCTTACTCAACAGCCCATGTTCAAATTTCGCTGCAGCTGTAACTTTTTTTCCCTCCCAGAACCGAAATCAACACCGCGTGTTGTGTTGATTTAACACAAAAACTGGTAGTCACGCTGGGACACCGCATTGTGTTGAATTAACACAGCTATTTTTTACTGTGTAGTAGTTGTAGTAATAGTAGTGAAAAAGCACTAGAAGTATTTTAATAATAGTACTAATAAAATAGTCTTGCTTTTATTTTAAACCTTTAGACATCTCTGGCTCAGGCTGGGATAAGGTGGGGAACGGATGTTGGAAGGTAGACGGTCCATGCCTATGTTGTAGGTACCATCTGCTATGACTGAGGGAAAACCCTGGGGAAATATTTCAGTTAGGATGGTCGGCCGCTGGAATCGATCTCAGGGCCTCGCGAAAGCTAAGCCAACGCTCTGTCACTCATCCACAGCCGCTAGGCAGTTAAATGAGTGTTAGTAATTGGAATTTTATTTACTTAAATATTAATATATTGTACAGGAATTGAAAAAAAATAATGTGCATGCCCCATATCACCTTTTCTAAATTTTGCGAAAAAAAAAAATATAACAACTACAATTGCCTGTGATTTGCATAAAAAAACGAACGTCTTTTTCATCCTGTCATATTTTTTATTTTGCTGCTTAGTACATTTGGAGTTTTTTTCTTTTATATATAGTTTTCGAAGCCTCTGATTTGGCGCCCCTCAGATTTGGCTCCCAAGGCAGGTGCCTCACCCTCACTAAGGCACCGATGGTAGGCTTTCTAGTTCGACTACAGTGCAATCATATCTTTAATAGTTGAGATCTCTGTCCTAACGTTTTTGTAATATATATATATATATATATTACATCGAAAACTACATTTCCCAAATTCATCGAGACACATAAAAATAATAAAAATAAATAAATGAGCGAGCGAAGATCTGATTTGTCGTTTATATAAAGTATAGAATAAACACTTCCAACTAACATTTAGCTGCCACTAGCTGCAACCTTCTACGTAAAACCTCCCCAAACGTGAGAAAACGCATTGGGCGGGCAAAAACTTGGCGATGATGCGTATAGAATGCGCACCTTTTGTAAATGAAAGATAGCGGAGAAATGAAGGACTGGTGAACAGTAGTAACGATGTAGTGAAATGGGGTGGGGTGAAGTGGGAGCTGGTATGCAAAAGTGATGGATTAGACTCATTAGAGGAATGGGGTGGAAATGGGGACCCACGATCTGAGTTCTATGGTGCAAAAGATGATATAATTTCCTCCATGAGTTCTTACCTCCACAAATGGATCTTTCAGAAGTCTGGAAATTTTTCTACGATTTAGTCATGCGTAACTTGTCTCACATACTATTACAAAAAAAAAAGTATATAAATGATACATTTTCCTAGATGTACGCGCACAGCGTACCTGAAATATTACTATAGCAGGTACACGTCACATGTCCATTTCGAAACGGGTACCATTTCGGCAAAAAATATAATTTGAAATTGAGATATTGTCATTGTGGAGTTCGTTTTATCACTTTCGATCACATTAGTAAGATTTTGCGATTCCAAAAGTCTTCAAATTCATTTGAATTTGGTGAGAACGTAAAGGACAGAAACATAATTAAAAGTTGTATATAATTTTATCTTTTCAAATACTATGTTTGCAAAAGTAAAACATTGGTAAACTACTATATTCAACAACTATTTTAAAGATACCTGCAAATTTTCTCTAGCGTTTAAGAATTAGAAGTATATAACAAGTGTTTTTGTCTGTTTGCTAACATTTATGGTGCTCGGTTAAGAAAATGGACGCTTGGAAAGATAATTGTTAGTCTGTGTTTTTCACATATATCTACACAGTTTACTAATTCCATATTTTTATTTCGTTTATTTTGGCATGCTTTGAAGTACGTTTCTTGCGTCTTATTAATAACGTTGATACGGTAACTATTTTTATACAATACTTAGAAGTTACGTTTGCTTCCAAAATCAAACAAATTAGTCTTGATATCATCAAGAGCATTTATTTTCACTGTTTCTTTCACTTGTATTACTCACAAAAAACCCTTTGGGGTAAAGGGAAGAGTGACGCAAGAATTCTACTCACAAAAGAAGTGATATTCATTTTACGAGCGACTTTCTTTGTGTCACTATGGCGGAATTATTTCCTTTCTAATAAAATTAAGAGATTTAGTATCGTCCCTTCCCCCATAGTGACACAAAGAAAGTCACTCTCAAAATGGATATCACTTCTTTTGTGAGTAGAATTCTGTAGTCACTCTTCCCTTTTACCCCAAAAGGTTATTGTACTGATATCACTTATTTTATAAGGCTGCATATTTAAAAAAACAAGTGCATATTCTTCATACAAAAGGTCGATTTTGGACCATGGTAGGCTCCGTATCTCGAAAACGGTACCTCCTATAAAAAAAAGCATCAATTTGCCTCTATGAAACCCGCAATTGACCCCCAAATGGTACCAACCATTTTTTGCTCAAGCAAAAAAAGACAGACAGAATGACAGAGACCCTTTGCTATCATTTGTGAAAATTCTGTGATTGGGCTAAGAAAAAGTCATAACGTTTGAACCCCTTCACCGATTTTGACGTGTGATATACCGTTTGAAAGGTATTGAAGCGTACATTACGATTCCGGAAGTTTCGGCAGCCTATATGGTATGTGGTCAGTACAATTACCAGAAATGTGAAATTCTGACTTCTTTTTCCGAACCGCCCTAGGTTGTCCCAGTGATGTCCTACTGACCCTTTTTTTTCTCTGTGTCTTAGTATGGCAAAGAGCTTTCAAATGCAAATTCAAGCATCAAAATCGGACTTCAAGTTCGCTAGATCCGAAATTAACTGTAATGTATGTGAGTGCCGCTAAGAGACCCGTTTCTTAGCGTCGCTCGAAGAACTACTGTTCTTAGTGATACGTATTCTGAAATACGTATTAATAGCACATATTGTTCTCGTTACTTTTGAGAGTAACTAAGGAAGTACAACATATTGTTAAGGAACATTAGGGCCTATTGTTGTTTTATATCTTTAGGGCAGAGTCAATATGCATTATTTTAATTTTCGGGAGTTCCCCACGAGCTCCTCCCCCCGAATAAAATCTTCTGGAAGAAACACTGTTTGTTTTGTATCTGGGGAGACCTGATTAACCCATTTAATTTATCTCACGATAGCCCAACTTATGAAGAAATCCTGTGATATAAGAAACCCGTTAAACAGCTGGTTTTTTTTTTGTTTTTTTTTTTTCGGTTTCGTTAAGATCAAATATGCCATATCCTGTATACTACGTGAATATGAAGCATATAGCACACTTATAAGCCCTGACCAAGATCCAAACAATATTTCCTCAGTGTTCAGACAGTATTAATTTCGCCGTGTTTTTTATTGTGGGGCGGGGCCGTCCCACTGTGCGCAGATCTCCACAAATGAATAATTGCTCGTTAAGATAAATCAGTAGTAGAGCACCTCGATGGTAACGCAGTAACTATGCCGTCTCAGGACTCTTACTTTGTTCTTGCCTGTAGTCGGATGGTTTGAAAAGCATGACTCTCCACCATCTCAATATTCATTATCATGTATAAGTTATAGCGAGTAAACGGGAAGTTCTCCGTCTTGGCTAGTGAGTCCCCCGCGAGTTCCTCAGTTTTCCAAGGGGGTAACACTGGAATAACAAGTATAGTAGGACATTGGCCAATAGTAGCAGTCTACGCTCGCAATTGTGTTCGCGAAAGGGCATCAATCAAATTCACTTGCCCCGGGCTCCAGACCGCCACTGTATCGATATAGTAATCTTTTAACTTGTACTGCTGCTCGATTTAGCCTCAAATTAATTGACAACCTGCGAGAGCAAATTATGAGTTACCATGTAAGGAAACATTGGCATGTCTTAAAAACTTGAAACAATTATTCTGTACTGTAATGCTGTTTTATTGTTTTTGTAGCCATAGATCAAGAATATGTGGACCACAATTTCCGCATTGCACAAGGATAGGATAAACTTCCCTGAAATTGGAACAGCCCATTCATTGGCACTCCGAACATTTAAAAAAACGGTCGAAAATAACTTGACAAAATTGATATTGTTGCCGACACGTTGTTTATAGTTTCTTGTTTGTATATATAAAACTTCCGTACATAAAACAACACTTTTTTTTTGCTTAATTGACGTAAAACGAAAAAGGCGGGAAACCCCACTGTGATTTAGCCTTAAGGAGATAATTTCAGGAAACCTAAGGAATACATTTTCATTTTTCTCTAGATATTTATTGCTATAATATAATTATTGTAGGGTTTACTTCTTTATCAACTAGAAGGACGTTTTGAGACCACTTAGATTGCATCATTGTGTAAATTATGCAAACTACTTGTTCCTACTAGGGGAGGGGTGGTGGTGCAAGGACTGGTATGCCATTTATTTCCCCAGTGACCATTTATTTGTCATTATACTTATTGAAAAATAGGAATTTAATAGCGTACTCTTTTTTGAAAGGTATGAAATATTTTCACCGTCTTTCGAATTAAATTTCACCGCTGGGTACATAATTGTTCAGATGGTTACATTTTTTAGAAACATTTATTGGTGTTTCTTTCAGTGATATTTTCATTGACCTTGTCAACTATATTTCACTGTTAATTAAACGGCTTATTAACGTTTCGAAAATATGTGTTTTTTTTTTCATCGTTCACTTTTGGCGTTGAAACGAACGTTTATTCTCAATGTTCATTTGAATCTCTTTTTAAAACATCATTAAACATCGGATAACTCGTTGAATAGGTGAACATATACAACGTTAAAAATACGTTCGGAAAACACGTGTATTAATCGCTCACTTCTTCACGATGAAGAATATGTTTATTCTTTTTCTTACTCTGTCCAAAATGCCTCCACATGCTGATGAACTGAAAAATCAGAATTTGTGGTGACTGCCTTCAACCAATACAAATGTATTTGCTTCAGATATAGTCTTCATAACATAAAACGCATGGTAAAATAGTAGGTACTCGCTAGATAGCTCCGTGGATGAGTGGTTAGAGTAAAGACCTACAAACGACGAGTGCGGTGAAGTCCAGCTTCGAACCTCACTGCGGACAGTGAGAAAATTTACTACCAAATTAATATATCACCATGAAAGCAACAGGCCAAAGTCCATCTAAATATGTATGCCAATAGATAGGAACTATGCTCTGTTTTGGCCAACTGAAAAAGGTTGAACAACGTTGAAAAATGTTTCTGCGTTTATTGTAAACGTTGATTTCAACATGTTTCTTAACCATTATTCAACGTCGAATAAACCGTCGAACAGGTGAACATTCTGGTACATATACAAGGATTAAATAACGTTTCGGTACTCACGTTAAAACCTACGTATTTTCAACGTTTGTGTGCTACTGGGGAATTGGTTTATATTATCAATCCAGTTCATCTAGAAATATCAACTTTGGCTGATACCGGTGTCATATTTCATGAAAAAACGTAGCAATGTGAGGAGGAAATATGATAAATGTAGATACTTAAAATTTCACTTAGCTGGAAAATGTCACCGGTCCATTCCACCTGCGTCCCCATCTCACGAAAATTCTGGATTCACCCCTGATGTGTTTCCCTTTGTAACTAAAAAGAAAACTTCATATGTTGCGTTTTCTCTTTAAATTTGAAGCAGTAGTGTAAATAGCATGTATAATCAATCAGCAGTTAATTTTGATATTACTTGCAAAATAAGCCAACAACAACAAAAAAATCGAGTTGTAATACTGGGCGTAACAGTATTCGATTCCCGGATATGGCAAATTATTTTATTTTTTTTTTCAAACGAGAGGGTCTGGAACGGTGCCCACTCAGTATCGTGATGTAACTGGGGAGCTGCTGTGAATGAAAGACAGGGTTGATCACAGTTGAGAACTTTGGCTCTCCTCTGCCAACACGTCTTGTCAGCATGGGAGCAGTAGACCAACTCCTCCCTCCGGAAGAGACCTCATCCAGTAGTGGATTGAATATGACAGGGATTTATTTCATTAATCACTTTCACCCAATTCGGAATTACTCCCGCGAGATCGACGTAACTTTCCCGTGTTTATTCTCTTTGTGGCCGAGTCAGGATAGTCTGCACACCATTGACTTTGCAAACAAACAAAGACTTAACTGATCTTCTTTTTGTAACGACTCTTCGATTAACAATCCAATAAATACCTATCAGCTCTTTACATCTTTATCGACACTAAATGCAAAGTGACACTTGAATAGAGTCAATTACCAACCATGCTGAGCGTTACAATAATTTGTGATAGCAAAACCAAATGTATTTAAAGCCGATACTTCCACCAAATGACTCTCTTGTGAAAGAAACCCGCCAAGCAACACCAAGTACATAACTGTCCAGTTAGGAATTTTAATTAGCCTGTTCTGTGTTCAACAAAAGCAGCCTCTCTTCACACAGTTCAAAGTAATATTGTACTACGGGTTTGGTTTGCAACTGTGCGATGTACGAGAGATAGAATATACCTTAATCAAGCTTATCGGCTTGTTGAAAAAAAAAAATCACTAAAAAAAGTTTTTAGAAATCTTCTTTCTAGAATATTTTCAAAGATAGCATGAAAACTAATAACACCCATGGGCGGATTTATATGGGGCATGGGGGGAATTGCCCCCCCCCCCAGTCATTTCAGAATGACTTTAAAGGTTTCATTCTAAATGATAGCTTTTAAAGTAATTGCCCCCCTACCTCCAGAGTCTCTCACTTAAATCCGCCCATGCTCATCACCAGTGTTTCTTTCAGGAATTTTATTTCGGGCGTGCAAAATCAAGTCGTGGGGTGGGGGGGCTCACGAAAATTTTAAATAATTCAAATTGACTCCTAAGTGCTAAAATATAAAACAACACTAACATTACTTAAGAACACGTCATGATTCCTTAGTTAACCTAAAAAAAACAGTATTTATAGAATGTACTTTTGTATGCGTATTTCAGTATACGTTTGAGTAATATAAGTGCTAACACAAATTCTTTCGAGGCTGCGGTTGAAAACCTCCGGGGGGGGGGGGGGGCAAAATCCGACCGAAAGTATCAGTGCTCATCACACTAATATTTAGAAAGAAGGTTCTCAGTCAAAATTTCGCAGTAAAAAAAAACTCGTTTGAATTTGAATTTAATTTTAAGGACTCTAGGCAACTTTGACCCAGGCTGTGTGGATGATGGGAGAAATTGTGGAACGAAGAAAGTGGGAGGAAACGGGAGAACTCCGGAGAAACCCACGCGTACGGTGTTTGTCCACAATAAAGCTCACATGGTATGAGCTGAGATTGAACCAACGACCCCAAGCAAGAGAGGCGTAAAAAAAAAAACTCGTATTCTCACATGAAATAATATATATTACAAGGTCAAAATCTCACTTGTGTAAATCTCGTGCTTTGCACATAACATAATTTTTCACATGAATGAACTTCTCACATTGATTACAAATGTTTAATATCAATTATGATGGTGGGTGTTCTGCCTGAAGGTAAGTCTATCCCCCGAAACAACTTAAACAAGGTAAACCAATGATGGTTTGTCATTACCGTCCATTGCATCAAAATGGCGTTTTAAGACTGAGACCTAGAGTTTAAATGGCGTTCCGAACAATGTATGCTTCCCATCGTGTATCGTACCCGGAATCCTCGATTAGAAGGTCCATTTACCATTTACCACCACCAGTCTCCATATTGTTTCAACTGAACAAAAGACCGGAAATTCGATTCGAACGAATGTTCATGAACAAAAACAAATATTTGTTCCATGTCTTCTTCAAACAAGTAAGCCATGTATGTTTTCGAATGTAGAAGCAGAGACCGTGATCAGTCCACTAGTATAAGTCATATTACGTGTCATATAGTCCGTCATATTACATGTATAGTTTCACAACCTTATTTCCCATTTTTAAAAATACAATACGTATTTCCATGTTCTTTTATGTTTCCTGGACATTTCTTTGTTTGTGATTACGGTCTCTGGTTCCACAATTAGAACTCACTCAACAAAGGAAAAAAACTAATACCCGGTAGACAAAGCTGACAAATCACCTTTGGAATATAGCAAACAATAGTTATAAATATCTTAAATCGTTAAAAGTGAAAAGTCTTTCGTTCAAAATTCACTGTTATTAATAAACAAATCTTAGAATTCTATTGGATCTCAAATAATGATTGATAAACCTATTGGCTTAGGAAGTGAAAGGCAGCATAGACATGTGCATTGGAGGGAGGGGCAAATGTCCCCGTGACGAATGCCGTGCATGGTCAAGAACCCAACATGTTTGTTTAAAATGACATCAAGAAAATACTCAGAATTATATTGGCATTAGTAGTTTTAGTAAGAATATCAGCATTTTTTTTATATAAGGTAAGTGTACCGATTATGGCTCGGGTCCCCATTATGACCCACCCAGAGATCTCTGCAGCTTTCCGTTGATGCTACTAGATGTCACCGTAAATTATATCCTCCTGACAAGAGAAAGCATTTTTGCGCGACTCATTTGTTTGCCAGTGGAGTGAGCGGCAGCAGCTCCAGTTGAAGTGGCATATTGAGCAAGAAAATATTTTGCTGTTATTTTAGCAAAGTAAGTAATGTTTCGTTTCAGGATCTATTGTTGAAAACCTAATCAGTATAATGCATGGATAATGTAGCTATGTGAGCATACGTGAACATAAAATGTGTGTGACGCAATGCATTGCATTGTGTAACTGGCAGGCGCCAGAGAAAGTAAAGAGGTCTATAGTGCGCAATATGGCCCACCGTCATATTGGGCAAAATGCAGTCGTAACTGTTTAAAATGAAAGAACTGGATATTTGAAATGTTTGTACTGAACGCTCATCATCATAATGTTTAGTAATTAAAACAAAGATAATGCCAAGTAATAAGGAAGCTGTCAGGTACCTCCTTCGAAATATTGATTTAAAAAAGGATAAGGTAAAGTAAGTAAGCAAATAAGATGCTTTTTTAATTGCTTATAAATGAGTGATCGACAAGAATTTGTGCATACTTTCGCTTCCATTCAAACTGCACCAACTTAAGTTTAATTAAATATACGCAGTTCGGGATTTATAACGTTAAAAAGAAAAATAAGTAGGAAAGGGAGCAATTTTTGAGAAGGTTTCAAGTATTTTTAATGTTTTTGAAAATAGTGCACAAATGACAATCAACAATGAAATTTTGGAAAGCGGCCCCCATAATTCTTATGAATGTGTAATAAAATGAGCGTTTGGAGATTTTGACATTATTTATTTCAGCTGAGAAATTTGAATGCTCTTATTGACGGAATTCATACGCCAGGTTTCCAAATTTCGCATCTATAATTAAACCCTTTAACACATTGACCACCATGTGAGCCACATATGGTTCACAATGAAATGGTTCTTGGGGTCACGTGAGTCTTATATGTCTCACGGTAATTTGGTCAATGAAGCCCCGTGAAGTACCTCACGTGTTGAGTTCCCTTTTAGATATTTTTAGAAGACCTATGAGTCTCGTAAGCAGTTTTTGAGCATGGGAGATGGTGAATTAGATCTCAAATGTTAGTCCTTATTGGATAGCTTTCCAGGATTCTGTACTTGGCTACACTGGGAACAGTTGAAAAACGAAACTCAATTGCTGAGCTTTCCGGAATGAATCCTACATTGAGTCGACTTTGAAGGAAGAATTGTGAAATATATTACACTGAAATAAGCACTATGCTGCCTTGTTACGTAATACGTACACTTTAAATACAACGGCCAAACCACCGTTTGCAAGTTCGTATTGTGATCCAGTGGTAAGCAAGGGCGCCGATCCCGGGGGGGGGGGGCTTTGGGGGCCCTGTCCCCCTTAAAGTTGAAGTGGGCCCCCTAATGGGGGGGGGGGCAAATGATAAGGTGAAGTCGGTTCTCCTATTTCTACAGTACATGGTCATTCGTTTTCCCTTCTACTAAGCTTATCTCCCTTTGAAAAATCTATTTCATTGATAAATTCCTCCCTGAAACTTGTGTGCTACAGTACTTATATAAATTACATCACGTATAATACCCCCTCGGCTGGCTAAAGGAGTTAATTCGTGCATTGCTTGTGTTGTTTCTGGAGTTTCGTGCATAACATCGATAAAGACCATTTAGTAAAAAAAGAAAAGAAAGAAAGAAAAAATGAAAACGTATTTTCTGTCGTTTATCCCTCGGAACGCCAAGATCGGGAAGATCGGGTCAAAAATGACCAATACAGTCAAAATATTATTTTTGTCCATTAATAATTAAATGGAAGAGTGAAATTCTGTGTACTGTCAGCAATGTATTCACTTCATTTGCAAGAATCAGAATACAACAGATACGGTGTGTTTTACATGCATGTGAGAGTGAAAGACGAAGGTAGTTTGATTCTGATAGTTTTATATGTTGTACTTTATATGTGTAAATAAGTAAGAGACTCATGGTACCTTTATTTTTGTGCAGCCATGAAAATGGTTGCAAGGTTAATATGATGTATTAGTTTCTTCTGTATGTTTTATTATTTTGTAGTATCTACTTGCAAAAATAAAATACAATATATAAATACAATACAATGCAATAAATACTATACAATGAATACATCCATACTCTAAAATACCTTGATTTTGAACAAGTCTTTTATTTCATACGAAAAATATACATGCGTCGAAAATGACTAATCTTGACGTTCCGTGAGATGAAATTATCTTGGCGTTCCGAAGGTTAAGGATCACTCATCGTGATTTTGTCATATACAAACATAATTTAAAAGAAAGAAATATATACAAGAAAAATAAGCGACAAGAAGAACTCACACAAAAGTAGGAGTAGACTTGCACTTGGAAATATATCCTTCAAATTGCTGTTTGGATACAATTATTGTTTGCCGTTAATACCGTAATTTTGAGTTTCTAATACAACTTATAGATAGGGAAACTATATACAGCGGAAAAAGAAAAAGTATTTGGACAAGTTCGACAAAGAGGAAATTAGACTATCACACGTAAAACATGGACCATTTCGAAATCTCTTGCCCTTTTATGATAATTTGGATACCTTAGATAGAATACTTAAGAAATAACTACCACTCGATACACCTGGAAGGTAACAGGCAACGAAAGAGTGATGACTACGCACATTCATCGCAAAAAACAGTATTTGGACAACCCTCGAAATGAATGTTCTAGGTATCCTTTTGTGTACAAGAGCAGTCTATACGTAGTGTATTGTAGCAATCTACACGGTGTCAGGCAAGCCAGGCTTGTTGGAAAGTCATGCTTTACCGTTGGATACATCATAAAGCAACGTGAACAGAGCAATTATTGCGGAATAGAATCAGTTCTGGCCAATCAAGAAAACTAACTGCCTGGAATGAAACTTACATTCTTCATTCTGTGAACAATACTAAAAGTATTAGTGCTAAAGATTTTGCTACTTCACTCGCCTAGAATATGTAAGTTAATGTTAGTAATTCACTGAACAACCCAAAATTCTTTGAAACAATTTGGATTTAGAAGATGTGTATCCAGGGTATGAATACTCCACTCTATTAGTAGTTACACAACCCCAAATCTTAACAGACTCTCCAACATTTTTATCAGTTAAAACAATGTTCTGCTTTCTGAAAGCGCCATTCTTCTTTCGCCACACGTCATGATATCCATCATTACAATACAAGTTTATCTTAGTCTAAAAACAAAAAACTTTTTTCAAAATTCCAGGCACTCATATTGATATTTCTTGGAAAATTAGAACTTCTTCTTTCTGCTTTCTTCTGATATGTATGTTTTGTTTCTGATTAAACATCTTCTTAATCGCAATTTTTTTGTTCACATCTACACATCTGTAACATTAACTTGCATATCCTAGGCAAGTGAAGTAGCCAAATCTTTAGCACTAATTCTTTGAGTTTTGTTCACAGAATGAAGAATGTAGGTTTCATTCCGGGCAGTTAGTTTCCTTAGTTGACCAGAACGAATCCCCAATAATTATTCTGTTTTATGTTTCTTTATGATATATCTAACGGTAGAGTATTGCTTTCCAACAAGCTTGACTATGTCTCAATACCTTTTACCTTCCGCACGTAGTTTGAAATTAAAGTGAGCAGTTCCAATGTTGTTCAACTCAATTTGTTCCCCATGCTGCTTCTTTATGCCTGACACGGTGTGGATTGCTTCAATATACCACGCAGAGTGCTCTTGTACACAAAAGAATTCCTAGAACATTTATTTCGAGAGTAGTATGGGTTGTCCAAATACATTTTTTGCCATGAATTTACGTAGTTATCACTCTTTCGTTGCCTGTTACCTTGCAGGTGTATCGAGTACTATTTATTTCTATACCATTCTATCTAAGGTATCCAAGTTATCATAAAAGGGCAAGAGATTTCGAAATGGGCCACGTTTTGCGTGTGATAAGTCTGCTTTTCCTCTTTGTTCAACTTGTCCATATATTTTTTCTCACTGTAGGTGAGACAGAAGCATCTTGAACCATGCCTGTCGAGATCGAAAACCGAGAATTAAAAAAAATTATCAAATAAAGCAGTAGCGCGGCGAAAGGATGAGTCGGACAGAAAGAGAACCTCATTTGGGAAAGCTGGATAACTCCTCTGCATAGACTAACATTAGTTTATGTTATTTCCTAAGTTTAGTTTCTAGTAACAGCAGAAACTTTGTTCTTAGTTAGAACAAAATACGCTTTAGTTATTTTTTTTAACATTATACAAACATGTTAAATTCTGTAGAAGCTGGGCCTGGGGAAGCCTTCATAATGACTATATGTATACTATTATATGTGTTTTTTTTTAAATGAATATACAATATTTGACAAAATCTGAATTGGGTTTGTATCATATTGGCCTTCTTAGACCCTCACCTGGAAAAAATAATATGAATGGGGCCCCCCAAAGTTACAGAGAAATCGGTGTCCTTGGTGGTAAGGCGTTGGCTTACTGAATAAAAAAATCCGGGTTCGAATCCCGGTGGGGGGCAGAATTTTTTTCTTCTTTCAAAATATATTTTTATATGTTCATATTTATTATTAAGAATTGCTTTCTTGCATTTTTCGTAGATTATCTCAAATTAGAGGTTAGGTAAGGTTAGGTGTGGTTATGCATCTTTACATTTTTCGTTATCATATTCCGAACTCGACGCGCTCGTTTCAGCACATTATTGTTTGTTTCCGTATTTCTGTGAGAGGTGATTTTGTTGTTTGCATGTTCTTTACAGTATAATGAACCTTTTGTTTCAATTATATTGTTGCTTGTTTTCTATTACGAAATGGACGAAGAGAAAAAAAAACCTTTCTGGCGACGGAATATAATAAATATATTTTTTCTACTTTTTTACTAATATTGAGGCCAGTAAGCGACAATTAGTACAACATTTACTAGTGACCTCCGGTGACCATGTTACAAATATTTGTGGGCCCCTTAAATACAGGTCGAAATTCGAATTGGGTAGTCAATGTGTTAAAATTGTGGGTTAGTTTATTTTTTAAAAATATAAAAACAGACACACATGTACAATTGTACATACTGAGACTTCTTAAGACGAATAAATATGGGAAAATATAATGAAGCAAATATAATCTTTTAAAAATATCAGAAAATATATTTCAGTTGGGAAATTCGTTTCTGTACGTTTGTCGAATGTAGGGATTTCAAGCTTTTTCAATTGCCAAATTAAACAATATGAAAACCCTCACTGTTATCAGGCTTATCCGTAATCCCTCACTGTTTATTAACATTTTCTGGCGCCCATTTATTCTTAAACTAATTGTCCTACTTTCAAGACTTTCATCTGGTAACAGTAATTTTGGTCAGAGAAAGGAAGTTTTAGTCAACAAATTGCATATCATATTCTGTATGGTGTTTACAAACAACAATATACAAATTAAAGTTCTGAATTTAAAAAAAAAATATCTCAAGTCCACTTTTTTTTCGTATTTGCATTTTTTCTGTTTATTCCAAGGGCTATCCACTTGCATAAATAGTACATCATAATCCCTACTATGATGATGTTACTAGAAACCCTTTGTAATACAAAATAATTTCCTCTGAATACGATAACATACGAAGACCTTAAACTGTTTTTCGTTTCTCCTGAGAAATATAATACTCCGGTGCACTTGGGATGTTTTTCACTTCAGCTCTTCAATTTAGGATTGCAGCTCACTTAAGGTAAGTGTATCTCCCGTGGAAGAGAAATATCGCTCGCTGCCTTGTAAGCAAAGAGTCCCGGGATTGATACCCAGTGAGAACAAAAGAGGTTCATAACAAACTTCGAACTGTAGGTCTGGTCCTTAGAATGTCATATTCATTCGGTTAAAAACAACGGTACATTTTTCTTAGAACGACAAATCTGATTGAAGTCAAGGGTTGAGCATCATTGGTTCACCTTGCCCAGAGACTTTTGGATCATTGACCTGCCTTCGACCAGAGCATTGATCATTATTATCTTAGGAAAATGATTGAAAACATCTTAGTAAACGGAGTTCAATCATTTTTTAGTTTGCGGTGTCTTAAGTACTTCAAGAATTTTTACAACCAGAAAACAGTTACATTTATATCAAGTGGTTAGGTTATATAAAACACAAACTATAAGTGTAATTAAATAACCATTTGTTAAAAGGGCGTTAGTACAGGAGGCACAAAAAAACTGTTTCTCCTTTAACCTATCATAATCACTGCTTTTGTGTTACTTGGGGATTTTAAGCTTTGTACACCAGCTTACATTACTGATGTGTTTCTTTTAAAATTTAATTTAAATGAACTGATGTGAAAGCAATTTAAAGTCCTGGACATACGCCATTTTAACAAGTAACTGTTTTGAGAAGGAAAATATTTTTTAATTATTTATTGAAAAATTAACAATTTGTTTCTGGAAGGTTGGTATATATATATAAAGCATATTAGATGTGATTACATTTAGCTAATACACATTTATAAACGATTAGCAATATAGACCAGTCAAGTTAGCTCAATTTTTTAGGTGAACCTAGAACAAACTGCAACAGAATTTTTGACAACGGTTTCTAGATGAAAAATGAATGAGTGTTGAACACGGTGGAACAAAGCCTACCACTGTAACTCTATTCATAACTGCAACATGGCGGAAGTTAACAAAATGGCGGATTTTCACAGGTTATCTATGTATGTAAGTTTGTTACCTCGTAGAGCGTAAACTATTTGAGAGATTTTGACAAATGAGCTATAAATCCTATCATTCCTGCGAAGAGCTCGCTTGATGTTAACAAAATCGCTGTCACAAAGTAGAAAACAGTGGCCTCTCATGGCTCCTCACTTTTTGTGTTGTATTTTCTTTCCTCTAATTGTGGTCTTTCATCCTGTTCCTCTTGTAATTACTTGGATTTCCTACATGACTGTCATCAAATGATGTATTTGAATCAGTGTTCATCATGAGAGCAAAAATCCAGATGTTTACACACTTTCAATATTCCTTCAACAATGTTTGCAAGTCTAACCGCTAACGCTAGCGTCGGTTATCGCAGTGTGACCAACTTCTTTGTATTTTGCACTTCTTTGTTCTTTGTATTATTTGTTAAAAGGACTGATGTCCTGGACTAACGACATTTTAACATGTAACACCATTTTTAAGGTTTTGTAAATCCTGCATACGTATACGCATATGCATTCTTTTATCATAGATCGGCATGTCTATCCTCAAAGAATCAATTTCTGAAAAAAAAAAAAAAAAAACGAATTTTGAAAAAGATGTCACTTACGCCCTTTTAACAAATGGCGATTCAATTTACTTCATATTTATATGGTCTAACATAACTTATACCTGCGAGACAAACTTGCTGAATCACTGCCTTTTTCTTCTCCATTTTTGTATTTTCTTCTGACGTCGTAAAGGTACCGCGTTACACACTTTGCGTGAAACTGGAATAATAGTTCGATTTCCTGCTAGATATTCGCAAAACACTTGCTGAGCAGTTGTAACCCAGTTGGTAAAGCGTCGGCTTCGTAAGGTTGCGGGTTCACGTCCAGGTGTCGCCTATCCTGATTGAAGTTTTCTCTAGTTTATCCCTCGGTCGTCCCAGGTTAGAATGATACCTTGAATAAAGCCAAGGTAGCTTCGTTCCCGAATCTTCCCCTTTGTTGTTAAACACCCAGCTTAGGGATTCTGCTAGACCCTCAATGGGAGGGTGTCACCCCTCGAAATCGTCGAGCACAGAGCACCAACTTTAATCTTTTTACTGTTAAGGTTAGTGTAAAGCAACGATTTCCACCAAAAGATTGCAGCACCACCTCCGTATGTGTTTTTTTTTATTGTTGCACGAAATTTCAACGCTGCTCCTACAAATTCAATCCTAGAGAGTTCAAACTTTTAGAGAAGAAAGTTCATAACAAAATCAAGAGTTCAATCAATGCCGATCTTTTAGTTTCGTTTTTCTTCATTGTTGAAATCGCTTGATTGTTGTGAATATCAAAACTTATAACAATGAAGAGAAACGAAAATAAAAAATCAGTATTGATTGAACTCTTGAATTGGTTATGAACTTTCTTCCTTGAAAGTTAGAACTCTCTAGGATTTAATTTGTAGGAGCAGCGTTGAAATTTCGTGCAACGATAAAAAATACATTAGACATATAGAGAAGTAGTGCTGCCATCTTTTGTTGGAGATCGTTGCTTTACATTAACCTTAAAAATTGATAGTGGCCCTGCAAAATTCTAATTACACCCCGCTAACTTTGACTTTAGAATCCCCCTAAACTGAAAATCCTGGCAGAATCCCTGACCTAGCTGTTGTATGAACTGTATCTGAAAATCGTTAAATAAAAATGGAGTCGAGGAAGCAATTACTATTCCTTTGCTTGAGGAATGCTCATAACAAGTGACTACGCAATGTGTACAACAGTGTTACCAGTACATTGGCGTGCTGGAAAGGAATTTGTTATGGATATGACGATTACCTTCTTGTAATTAGTACATTGTGTCACCGTGTGTAAGAACTTTCTTTCTTCTACGTTGCTTTCATATCAAAACAAATAATACTAAGCGAGTAATCCAGAAGTTAGTTCGCTGCACTAACTTTTTCATTCAACATACCAGAACGTATGTAATCTATCACCTACATGCTAAATTAGTGTTAAATACGTCTATAAAGATTCCGAACGGACTAAAGCACATGCTATGTTTTCTTATTAACGCTATTTTTTTTATTCTCGTCTGTCAGTAACCACAAGAACTAATAACCGTGTTTTCTCTTTTAGCGTATGTTCAAACATCCCACCGCAACTCTCTTGATTATCTCCTCAAAGACAGCTTTATAAAACAAACTCTTTATGTTATATAGTTAACGCGTAACGTTAGCGTACTTATAGTTTTACCGCCATGATAATTATCAACATTCGTAATTTCAAAGAAGGTAAACAATTTAGAAGACTTAACTGGATAAGCCGTGTATTCTTGCTTGAAATTTTCAGGGAAAAACATGATTATTATTTTAGTGTTGTGACAAGAGTGGTGGTAGCGAACCAGTCGTTATAGTCTGTTGCAGTGGTTCTCAACCTCTCTTGCATTCGCGGCACACCAACCAACCTCCAAAGAGCAGAATTTCTCTCATAGGTTCTTCTATCAGCGACCAGAAAGGCATATCCTCATTTCCATGCTCGAAAAAGCTCGTTACGCGGAAAGAACTCTAAATCATGTGCTGACGTTTGATCCGTACAGTGATTCCGCCAGGCTCCAATGTGAGGGGTGTCACCCCCCAAATCCTCGAGAGCACCACCACTACTTAAAATGTTTGACGGTCAAAAATCGATAGAAACCGTGCAAAACTCCACTTACTTTCTCCCAATATTGAATTTACACCCCCAAACTAAAAAGCCTGGCAGAATCCCTGGATTCGTAGACTATCGATAAATGTTTTTGCAAAGTCTAACTAAACTTACTTTGCGGAGACGCCTCGTACATAGTGAGGAAGCAATCAACGAAATTATAAAATAATGAAAGGACATGGTTAGAATTTTTTCGCACCAATAAAAGCAATAAGGTAAGGTAACCAATAAAGTCTTGTTGGATTTTGACCCTACAAACAGATCAATAACATGAAGTAAGATAACCTGGAAACTCATAAACAATTTCCATCAGCAGCAAAGACCCGTCTCCAACGCTTGGAAAAACTATAGATTTCACGGTGGGAGAACTCAGCAGAACGTGAACCAAAGAAATTAACTAGATAACTTGTTACCTTTGTCGAGGGTTTGGAACCGTCGTCCCGCCCAGGTAGTTGTTTAACGAATAGAACTAACGTTAATCTGAAGGTGTAGTGTCAGAGGAATTACGGGTTGCATTCGTGTTTCTATCTCTTACTATCTGCATTAGTGTATGGGTGCTTTAGTGTTTCCCAACCAAGTCGGATACTGGTGACTCTAACATGTGGCTTTGCGTTGTCCTGTAACTGAGTGACACCTCTTCGATTGAACTCCGTACGCTGGCTCCAAACGTTCCAAGTGCTGCCAAAACACAAATGCATTGATTCTCTGGATTAGGGATGGGTAAAACTGGTTTATTTATAAAACCGGACACCGATTATTTATTTAAAAAAAAAAAAAGACAATTCGGTTTTCTGTTCAAACACCAGTTTTCGGCTCTTATTTAAAATGTAATTTTTCTTTCTTTTTCTTTTTTTTTTGTTCAAAACTCTGTTTTAGTGTTTTCCTTCTTTTTCTCGGTCATCTTGACCCACCTACCATGGCGTAGTAGTTCGGTTCTGATTTTCGGGCCGGCACTGAGATGTACCCCACGGAGGTTCAAGTCTTGCTATTGGTCATTCTAAGTGCGGTATTACAGGGCTCCCAAACACAGTGATTCTGCAACACATCCCTAATGTGTGGTGTCACCTCTCCAAACCCATGAGCACCCCCCTCCCCGAACTATTTTTATTAAAAAACGTAGAATCATGAAAGACTCTACTCGCCCCCATTTTGGCTTTACACTCTCCCAACTGAAAATTCCGGCGAGTTCCCTGCCTAAACTGACCCGAGAGCCCGTTTTGTACTTATTGTAGGTCCCTTGATAGCAATGCTATAGCTAAAAGGGTCCTTCTATTCCTGCTCATGGTGCCTGTCCGTCCGCGTCCAGAAATTAAATCTCAGGAACTACGAGGGTTAGAGAGGTGCACTAGGCGTCGCTGGAACGGTTTTGACTAAAATAACTCAGAGCCCCTGGAACCGTCTTGATAGGTGCAGTGGCTCAGTGCTTCCATTCAATTATACCTAGCTGCGCCAAATTTGGCTTACACATTATTCGAAACAATGAAAGAGCACAGAGTGGACATAAGTTACAATGCAACCCACTTCGAAGTGTTGCCAGACGATTTTCTATATATTTTCTTTCAAATAGCTTCTTCCATTATATTACTCATAGCAGCACCCAACTTGGCATAAACATCGTCTGACACAATAGGAACACACTGCGGATGTTCTCACTCCCCAGGAAGTGTTGCCAGCGTTAGTCAAAGTAAATCTAATGAACCATAAGGCGTAGAGAAATGCATGAAGTGTCGTTCAAAAAGTCTTAGTTAGTCTTAGTAGTCAAAAAGTCTACGCTGTTACCAGTGTTGCCATCCTATTTTCTACAAAATTATGTTTTAACATTGCTTCCATTGTTTCAGTCATAGCAACAGCAAGCTTGGCATAAAGATTGTTCGACTCAAGTCAATAGGTTCCGATCCCCAGGAATCGTGTGTCAGTGTTACCAACGCATGCCAAAAATATATCTCATGAACCATGAGGTGTAGAGACATGCAGCCCCAGAGCCCCTGTGTTTTGCGTAGTGACTGATAACCACGCCACAGGGCAAAGGGTAATCACGGTTAGCGATGGAGGAGGGTGCTGTCGATTGTTTTCTTTTTGTCACTCCAATATATGTATTAGTGACAATATTATATGATTAGTTTCAATAGCAGTACTCTTGCAATCCATGTATAACTCAGCAATTTCTTCTGTCTTTCTATGATGCTGCTTTCATTCTCTCCCCTCACAACACTCCAAAATGAAAGAAACGAAAATAAGACATAATTTGGTAGCCGAAACAAATTCCCCCAAAATACATACAAATTTGGAAAGACTATGATGATGCCCCAGATATCCGAGATCCGGATATCCGAAACTCGGATCCGGATCAGGATATACGATTTTTGCATCCTCAACGGTCTGTACTCTGTACATCTTTCCTTATTTTCATGTCAGGAAAAAAACTTTGAAACTTTATTTTGTATGGGCCATTTTTAGTAACTTTGATTTCGGCCCGTCCGTTTATGAATGCGATGCTAGTTAAAATTCACATCCATGCTCCAGCCGGGATTCGAACCCGGGACTTTTGAGTCTTTCGCATCAGGGATCTCATGAGGTGTATTCGTCGGTGTTATTCTGTAACACCCTGCAAACTAGTGATTTTCAACCGCTGGTCCGCCTAGGCAAGGCAAGTCTAAAACTTCGAACATTCCTGAACATTTGAAGACGCCACACATGCATATCCGTTGGTGAGCTTTTTTAATAACAGAAGTTTATAATCCCGGCAATCTTTTTCAATGACTCTTTATTATCAACTGCTCAACGTTTGCATATTTATCATCTAATTATCATTATTAAAATTCTTTAAGAATTATCGTAAACGCTAAAAAGCATAATTTATTCGAAAATAGTTTTATTTTTAATTATCTATCCCACATCGTTTCCATTTTAAAGATTGAGTTTTTGTTATTACTTAATGAGTAAGTTACTAAAAGTTCAAAATATTGGGAGTATTTTGTGTAATTATTTGCAGGCTCTTGAGCAAAAACTAATCTTTGAACTAGAATGTGACGAAGATTTCAAATCTATTTTTTGTCTTTGCGATCCGATGTAACAGAATTGTTCAGTGTAGCAAACTCAAATTTAGTGGAAGTCTCTGAAATCTAGTGATTGTTTTATATTTAATTGGCAACACTGCTCTAATCGGCCTTTCACATGATGAAGGGGTTCGTTTATTCCTATCTCTAATAGTATGAGAGTTACAGACATTGTTTATTTCAAGCATACAAAAATAGTTTTAAGATTTGAAAATTATGATTATCTGGTCTTTGCAGCCTCATGTATAGAGGCCATTAGATCTTAAACTTCAGTTAGGGAGAAAAACTGGAAAGGTATTGATTGACCAAGAACCTCTATCTAAGTGACAGGAGTTTGCCCGTGGATCCAGGTAAAATCCTGAAAAACGTCAATCAGGGTGCTTGACATGAGGTAACTCATGTGTGTCGCCTTCCCATTTCAGTGCTTATAATAATAAATCAGTGACCGTAACCTTTATTAGGTCACTTTGACCCAGCACGAGCCGATGTTTGGTATCTTCATTGAAACTTCCGTTTTTGGTGTTTTTGTTCTAACTTCGGGTTTCTGTTATTCTGTTCTAACTCCGATGGTTGATGAAAAAAATCGAAGTTTGAAGAAAAACCGAAAACCGGCTTTTGAAAAAAAACCTTAGTTTGATAAAAAAAAAAAAACGAAAACTGGGTTTTGAAGAAATACCGTTGTTTGACAAAAAGAAAAAAGAAACCGGGTTTGGAGGAAAAACCGGTGTTTGATAGAAAAACCGGAAACCGGTTTTTGAAGTAAAATGAAAGCTTGTTTCGTTTTTTTGAAAACCGAAAAACCAGTTTTTGTGCCCATCCCTACTTTGGATAGGTGCCAACAGTTTGTGATGCCCGATAGGCCGCGCAGTGCATCAAACACTGATCATAATATGTTGATGTAGTAGTAGTTTTGGTTGTTTAGGAGGGGATTCATGAGATGCCAAGCCGTGGAGTACCGTATTTTTCATCGTAACCCTGCACTCTGTCCAGAAACGAATCATTCCTCTAACGAGAGAGCAAAAAACACAGGCATATGCTATTGTCGCTTTCTAAGTCGCAGTCACCTCATGTGGAACCCATGGTCCCACTTTATACCGTTTCTCAAGCTGGTGGAGTGCCGTCAATTGATTTCCGTACTGCCATTGAATGCTTCTCTTATAGTGCTTAACTTGTTTTGGTATTATCAGCCGCAATAGCCGCCTTGAGTGACTCGTTGTCTATTGTTTGTGGACGTCTTGTATGTGCAGCGTTCTGGGGGTATTCTTCGCCGTTCTTAAATATGTTAAGCCACCGTTGTACTGTCCGTTCATTTACCACATCTCTACTGGTGTATTTTTCTTTCCGATGCACTAGTCTTCGTTCCCAGTTTAAACTTTTACAGGATACAGACCCGTATAACGCTGTTTGGGGTTTCCATGTTTGATCTTCTCTCATAGGCGTTTCCATTTAACTGTGGTGACCACTACCAGCCGACTACAAGAAGAAACACGGCGCACGTGCAGTTCGACCACGGGAAAATCCGATAGATCTTTATTGCTTGCCTTTATAATTCGTTGTATGTTGCAAATGAATGGTTGAAGGGCAAAGGAGAAGAAGAAGAAGTCGGAACTAATTCAACGAAAGGATTAAGGATCGAAAGTCATACAATAAGACAATAATAAAATCGCATGATGGGGAAGAATAAAAACTTGGTTATGTTACACTTGCCCTTATTTGCAGAACACTAAGTTAATATGTGATGTAATCGGGTCGCCATTGTTGCCAACCTTGTATAAGTTGTTGTCTCTGTATGTGTGTTTTTATTTTCAAATGGCAGTGGGTCGATTTATTGTATTTTAATTAACTGTCGATTTCGTTCAGGGCCGGATTGGGTGGGAGATAGGGTATGTGAGCGGCTTAGATTGAAGGTACAATGTCAGCACTTGTCTAGTGTGACTGTAGAAATACCGTGGAAAAAACTCAGTCAAAGTGGGTGGCCGCTGGGACCGTTCCCAGGAGCTTCCGATAGCTAAACCAACAGTCTACAAACTGAATCAAAACCACGTGATCTCATTTTGTTCATTTTCTAATTTAAATAACTATTCTACGAATTTGTCATTCGTTCCCACAAGCTCTTTCCACAATATTTGCTAAAAAAAAAACAGAAAAAAATAATAATACTGTATTTAGTTTGCAAATTTCTGTAATAAATTTATTTACACAACTTAATTTTTAAAACAAGATTTAAAGTAAGAAATAAAACAAATATAGCCGTCATAAAACACACACGTACTAATAAACTTCTGGCACAAACAAGTTGAAATAAGTTCAGAGAACCAAGGCTCTAAAGATTCTTTTCCTTGACTGGACGTTCGATTGACGTTGGAGCTAAAGAAAATGCGTAGGGATAAGTAAGTTAGGTTGTTTTTTTTAAAAAGAAAGAAAAAAATTACATTCATAATAAACGGGAATGCAAGGAATATAAAAAAAATAGCATGTTTTTTTTATTTTAAAAAAATCGGCATCAACAAAAGAATCTAGAAAGGCGCCAGGTGAGAAGTCATCAAATACATTCTCACACGTAAAACAACAATACACAATACACATGGCGGTAGCGTTTAATTGTTTTTCTTCTTTCGTGCAAAAGAAAACGAAAGAGAGAGAGAGAGAGAGAGAGGGAGGGAGGGAGAGAGAGAGAGAAAGAAAGAAAGAAGAAACATTATACTTAAATGAAGTATAATTAAGAGAATCGTATACTCTGAAAGACATGAACTTTTTCAATAGAGCATGTCATTAACATAACTTGAAATGACTAATTTTTATTCAATTAAGACACGATAATATACATGCCACATTGATGTCTGCCAAGAGAAAAGAATAAAGTTATCACATATCACGAAATGCGATTGTTTCTTTTGGTTTTTATTACAGCATTAGCATTTGTGTTTAATTACCATGTATTATAAAAGATTTTATTCTTTTTCTCAGTTCCTGTTGCTCAGCCCATTTGCGTGCTGCGAATGATATATGAACTCGTTTTCTTTTCTTTTGCAAAGCGGACAAATTATAGCAATACAGAAACTTGAATACATTATGTAATCGTTTGTATTTTGTTGTTATTTCTGAATGATGTTCAAACAAGATGGCCGCAATTATACACAACGCAATAGAATTCGACGATATATGAAAGTAAAAAAATACATTTTGGAAACTGATTTATACCCAAATAAAAATTTTGTCCTGGCTCAAAACTGATTCAAACTTCCTTTGACAAGTATGGCAACTTAATTCAAGTCAAGCCAACAAGGTTTTAATAAGATTGAATCCAGCAGTCTAGTTTACAAAAATTAACGTTGAAATAGCCTTGACAGGACAAGACAGAAAATACTGGTACACTTCTTTAAAAATTAAAAACAATATTGCTAGGAATCGAACCAAGGCCCACAGATATGGTAGTCACCATGGAACCAACCATCCGCGAGTGCGATTTCCAACAATTATTTATACTTATTTTTATTTCGGCGAAACAGTCATGGCACGTGATGGGACTTCAGTACATTGAGATGACAGTGGACGTATAACGATACAAAATTCAGGTAGATTTTCAAATGTAAGAAACTTCCTCGCATAGCTGATTGCTCCAAAAAGCTTGAATTAGGCTAGTAATAACTGGCAGCAATGGTGTTCAAACAGGCCATTTTTGTTGTTCCAACAAGTTTGTTTCATGCTTGCTTACCAAGTTCAATACAGTACCAAGTTTGACAAGCTCAAAGCAAATCACTGACAACCTTGTTGCAAGCTGGTTTGCTATCTGGGTAGTAATATAGTAGATATTAGAAGTAAAAATGTGATGTCATTGTCTTAACAGTGTTGCCAGCCCATTTTTTTCAAATGACATTTCGTCATTTTAAGGGATATTTGGTGTACTTTAATGATGTTAATCGTCATCTCTGGACCATGGAGTGCAGCGTTGCAAATTGGAAAAAATATAAGCTTAAACGTTGATTTTTTTTATTTCAACTGATATTTACAATTTACAATTCTTTCTGTGTTTCACGTACGGTGTTTATCATCACATGTTTATTATCATGTACATTGACATTCTGACCTATTATATTAATTTTAAACGCAAACTACAGACAGACATGCTACTTAACTAACACAAGGTCTGCTTCAGGGCTTGGTTGACGAGAGACATTTTTTTGTAGATGTACAAAATAGTAATAGAATTTGACAGATAAACTTTGCCGGTAAATTCCTGATATCAAAGCAGATAATTCCTGCTTTATATATAGGGTGTACGATAACGATGGGGTACATTTTAAACGCAAATATCTTGGACTGTAACAATCAAATTGAACAGAAACTTTGGTCAACATACAACGAAGGTCAGGAATTTAGTGTACTATCTAAGTTTTGAATGCCACATCCTTTAGATGGTCACCACTACGAAGAGAATATTCACGCGCTCTCTCTGTGACATCCTAACCACGCTGTGTAACGTATTAGCTGGAACCGCTACAATCTCCCCTGCGGACGCTTTTTTTTTTTCAGTTCTTCACCTGTGTGGGGCTTTAGGATGTACAATTTCCTTGAGATAAGCCCCGCATAGCTGTTGTACTGAAACAAAGCGTCCGTAGGGGAGATTGTTGTAGCGATTCCAGTTATATCAACTGAAAACTACTTGAAATGGTGAAAAGTTAATATTTGTTCTCTAACTTCCACCACTTCATTGGACCAGTTAACAGAGTGTGCAAAACTGGTCACTTGCTCACTCAGGAACGTTTGTGTTCATCTTTCTCTTGGGCTGGAACCAGTAATTTTAAATAATGATCAATAAATCAGAAAATGGTTTGCATATGAAAACATTACATAGTTACGTATTACTTATAAGTAACCATGAGAAAAACCATCGCTTAAAATATTACTCAACCCTTACAAGAAAACTAAATAAAACCATAAATTATGCTGCGTGAAAATCACATCATTTATGGGAAAGTTAGAAGAGATGTCGCACTTTTTGAAAAGTGATTATAGAGAGAAAAATATAACCGAAATTGCAGAAGAGCCGTATTGTAGTAATAGCCAGATATAGTCGTTAACACAAAAGCGATATAATGCTTCTTAATAATGCGTTAACGAAAATAATATATATATATATATATATATATAAGGAACATTTTCGAACTCATCAAAACGACTGAAGAACAAATGCCACATCATGCTGGAGAACTTAATTACGATTTTTACTTTTTTTTTTTAGTAGTACCTGTTCTCTACCACAGTTAATGCACATGGTATGGTAAATTGTACACGTATTATGCAACCACTTGCCGCAGTTGTTGCATCCAATCAAAGCCACTGTCGACGGACTGTGAAAGTCTTTTTCACAGGCGTCCTGTTGCAACGTTTCTGCTAGCGAATCCTGTCTAATCTTGTATACAGTTTGGTATCACCTTCTTGTCCTTTCACATTAACTACAAAAGATAACTGTTCCCCGACGGACGATAAAACCAGGAGATATGTTTCGCTTGCATGTCGAATGGTTTTTCGTGCCCCAACACCCCTCTTCCCCGTATTTTCATATAGGGGAAGAACCCCAAATATGAGACCCTTTTAGTAAGAATGCTATTTACTAGTTAATTAAAGCATCAACAAATTCTGTTTTTATTTTAATGTATTCTATGTAGTGTCTAATTTATGATATAAAGTATTGGATGACATGAAAATGTAATAATAATAATAAAAATATTGAAAAATGTGAACAAAATTGCTACTGTGCTAGTTTTATGAGGGGCGCCTAATAAGAGACCACGACTTTTTTTTTTAATGTTGAAACAGTTGTTTTAGAAATTTACCATTCAACAGTCTCTTTAAACCAAATCCTATTATGGCACAAAAATATAAAACGCCAAATTTTCAATTAACCTCATTTTCTTTAATATTATATTTTGTCTTCAAGTGACCTTCCCACAAATATCGCCCGACATTGTTTGTATTTTGTTACATTAAACAGAAACTAAAGATAAATAACGTTTTAATTTTTCGTTACAATCAGCCGTATTCAGAAAGAAGCCGCCAGTCAGTAGATAATCGTACGACTAGTTACTATTGTGTTAACGCCGTACTAAGTTTTGCTACTCAGAAACGGAAGCTACTTACTTCGTCGCTTGTTTAACTCACGATATGTTAGTAGCTTGACTGGTGATTAAAATCACTTGGCAACGCTGTGGATACAGAAGTGCGCATGCGTAGCTGTGACTTGCAGACTACAATGAAAAAGAAACAAAGGAATGACTTCCTTCGCTCTGTGTGAAGTTTGAAAGTTTGTCAAAACTTTTTTTTTTATCTCTGCTTTTGTATATTCAGTCGAAGATCGATATAGTTCTAACGAAAACGTGATTCGAAGAATGTAGTTTCTTAGTTCTCCATTTGTGCATTAGAAATGTGAGGGAAAGAACATTATCTCCAGTCTTTTTATTCATTCCCATTCAGAATTTCAAAATCACTATGCTGTATCATGTTTCATGTTAGTCTTCGTAATGCAAGAAATTTTGGACGTACGTTTCCAAATAGTATAAAAAAAACTTTTCTGAGAAATGACTAGCGTTCGATTTGGAGTGGCTTAACTGGTATTTCAATTTCTCTGCAAACATTTGCCTCGACTCTAATTTCCGAAATATCTTCACAGTTCGGGATTTTGAAAAATTTCTTCACCCTTTGTGGAAATTGCACAAATCGAACACTGGATACCGAGCCGCCGTGGCTGAGTGGTAGAGCGTTGGCATAGCCTCCGGGAGGTTGATGGTTTGTATTCCAGCGGCCCATCATCCTGACAGTTTTTTCCACGGATTTTCCTCAGTCACACCAGGCAAATGTCGGAATGTCACCTTCAACATAGACCCTGCCTAACACCTTTCCCCTCCCCTATCCCGGCCTGAGCCTTAGATGTCTAAAGGCCATCAATAAAAATGCAATTTAATTCGAACACTGGATATACAGATGTGTTATAATTGATTTTGCATCCCTTTCATTCAAGTGATGTTACTAAACGATAATCCCATCCCATATAATTTTAAATCTTAGAGATTGAGTACAAGGGCAGGGGTGGAATGGTAAGATTTTTGGGGGGTACACGCTGCTCAATAAAAATCCGGATTTGGGAACACGTTCCTTTATATTTATGCACTGAGGTGTGTACACGCTGTGATTTTAAAAAATAGGTGGGTACACGGTGTGTACCCCCGTATACCCTCCATTCCACCCCTGTACAAGGGTACTTTGGTAGTAAACATATTACGAAGCGCGCGCTTCCTTTACTACATCCGAAATTTGATATTTATTTGGTGTAGGGTTAAATCTGAATATACGTTGCGGGGATGATAAACTATTTCTGATTGCGTCCTTCCACACATGGAAAGCATTTTACTTTCGTGCTGTGAATAGCGTGGGCTGCTTACCAGGGTAGGGTGGCGTAATTCTAACTTCAGAATCATCATCATTTAAGATACCACAGGGGGGGGGACGCAAAGAAAGGTTAACGGTGAAACTAAATGTTAATAGTAATTACTTATATTACCTTATTCTGCTTTATGGCGTTAAATGTACTCTCAATGTTATTTTCATAATTTCGGATGCGTTCAATGCAGAAAGGGATGCAACATCAAGGAAAGGTATTAATTGAAGGAGACATTGTTCAAGGTCGTATGCGTGTCCTTGTACGCACATCGCCCATTGATTTTGCATCACATTCAGGATTCCACGCATCTGAAATATAGATAAGGCTCAAGTTAGATTAGCCAGCTGTTAAAACATATTTTGCCAGTGCAGCTCGCCTAGTGCAGTGCTAGTTGCCCGACTAAATGTTTCTGAATTTGGCTGAATATGTTTTCAATTCGTATTTAAAATATACAGTCCCGCCCACATCTGTTCGTCTAAATTTCCGCACTCGGTCCTTGTAACACTTTGAGACTTAGTTGTTCTGTTGACTGCTCCTTGCAAGTTAGTGCTTCGTGATTTATATAGTGTCGTTTCACTTCGTGTGGTCCCATGTACTCACACACTGGTGCTGACAGATGAAGACTGGTTTCGGAGATTAGAAGTGGGACATCACTCTTACTTTCCCCTACTACATATACTGTCGTTTAGAAATACAATGGTAAATAGCCGAAGTATTTTAGTTAATTTTCATTGCTTCACATAAGTGTAAATCAACCAGGTATTTTATCCTCTACTACCAATTTATTGAGGTATTTTTAAAATTTTGTTTGTGTTGAGAGACCTCTGACTGTTTGATAAAAGTAAATTTGTAAAGTATATTTAATGTTTGAATAATAAATTGTGTTTCTAACATCGAGCCGGGAAAGTTTCATTTTTGTTAAAAGTTAATTAATTGTTCATAAATTGTGAAGAACGTTTATGGTTTTGATCATGTGTTTTAATCAGTTCCAATCAAAGAAGTGTGGTTTGAAAATAGCAAGTGAAAAACATGTTGATAATGTTATCAATTGCCAAAAGAAGTATCGTGAATTTGCGAGACGAGAAATCATAGTAATGAAACAGATGGAGATACACGTATTGAGGAAGTTGTGTGATCGAAATCAGTGGGTGAAATTTGGAATATTCAATTCCAAGAATTTGTTATTGTTGGATTACAATTCACCCCCAGACATGTTTCCGTTTTAGCAAGAAGAATTTTCTTGGGGGTATCGAATACCTTCCGTATTACCCCGATTTGTCTCCCACAGATCTTCAGATTACTTATTGTTACCTCAAACTAGAACAATCAGTCATTGGAACAACGTATTCTGTCTAGTCCAACTCTTGCACATACGAACTTCTATTAGCATTTCAACTGCACTTTACTCTGCAAATTAGTCTACATGTTTATGCATATATAGAACGGTTGCATTGGCCTTTTCAGTGCCCTAAACTCAATACAATCCAGTACCTCTGGGACGTGCTTGGGTGATAGATGAGATGCAGATCAATTTGTACATGTTCGATGCAAGAACTGGTTGAAAATTGTTGAAAGAAAAATGAAGGAACATCTGTGGATTTAGGTACTAGCTGAAAGTGTTCAACAGTGGTTTGTTGGCGTGACAACTGACAGAACATAAACAAACCGATGACAGAAAATCATGGGTATCAACAATTTCTAGCATTAGCAAGTGTATTTATAAATGTTTGATACACAGATCCCTATATTGACCACCACTTTTATAACTGAATCGCTGTATCACCTAACCCTGACACTTTTCACGTACGTGGCCGCACTCTTGACAACTTATTCAGCCTTACATCCTCAGTCACAGTTATTTATGTGTAGTTTTTATCTTTCTATGTTATGCGTAACGATGTTTGTAATTCAAAATTGTTTTTATACAGCTAGTTAATTACAACAGTTGCGGACATACGTTTATTTATTAGGCTAGCCGCGACATTTTCTACTGGATTAGGTCGCCAGAAGCCAATGACAAGAGGGCTGTAGTCTTTGTTATGTGTTTCTTCTCTATTTTTGAAGGCCAGTTAAAATAGCGACTGAATTTTAGTTACAATATTGTTTCTAGATTTTAACAAAGCCTTTGACTAACATGTTCTTCTTTGTCTTGTCTCTTTCCAGGCGGTGGAATATAGTTTGATTACGCAGTGTAAATGTCATGGTGTATCCGGATCGTGTAACATCAAGACATGTTGGCGAGCATTACCGAAACTTGTTGAAATTGGCGAAAGATTGAAAAGGAAATACGTCATCGCAACGGAAGTTGTCAATCGAAGGGTAGGCACCACTCGGAAGTTGATGCCTGCAAACAGCGCCATGGGAATGTACAACGATGATGACCTCATCTACGTCACAAAATCACCAGATTATTGTCTCAAGGATTCTCGGGTTGGAAGTGTTGGAACCAAAGGAAGGTAAGGTGATCGGCATTCGTACTTCTTAAATTACTATATTGATCTTTATAAAGACATTTGCAATAGATTCATATCCACTATAAAAACTAACAACTTGTAGATGAACGTCACTTCACTTTCTGAATAATATAGCTATATTTCGTGCGCATTAACTTTGTACTAAAATTAGTGCAAGGCTAAATTTGTTTGTTGGCATGGATTCATTTGTATGGTCGGGAAGTGTAAGAACAGAATTGCCTTCTTGTCCAGTATGGAAGGAGAATCAGGTTCTGCTATACACAGCTCAATAAATAAAGGTACCGAATATGGGACCGTCTCCTAATATGAGACCCCGAGTTAACTGTGTAAATATGTGCTATACTCTGTTGACGACCGCGAAAACTTCTAACATATTGAGTATTCCAACTACTGCATATAGTTACTGTGATTATGAAGGGGGGAAATGGCGAAGAAAGAAGCATTTTTGTGTGCTGATTCCGTACGAGCTTTCTATAAGGTGGTCTTCAATACTCCTTTGTATGTACAGGTAAGTTACAATAGCCAGTTACATTGCATCATTCGACAGCATGTTATTAATAAAAAGAACGACAAATATGCGCAAATGAATCTAATGAGTTCTATGATCGCTGTCCTAGATTATAACGGCGGACACTGAAGCTCCTAATATGAGACCCCAAAGGGTTCCTAAAATGAGATAGAGTTATACATATATTAGACTTCTTTCCATTATGCAAGACTCAAAGATATGTGAATAGGAGAAACCTCGTCGAACTGAGAATATAGAAATTATTAGCTCTCTGTTACCTTATAAAGCACAATTATCTGCCAGCCTTCAGCGACGAAGATCATCAATAAGAACAATGGGTTCAATGCTTACGTTGCTGCCGATGGACACACGAGCATTGCGAAGCTACTGATTTCCGTCTCATCTGCCCACAGTGTCAGAAATCAAAGTAATACGAATATGGAGTCATACTTGGATGAATGATGTCTCATATTAGGAGCCATTTTTTATTATAATTTTGTATGATTTTAGTTTCGTTTTAATAAATAGATATAATACTTTAGATACACATGTGTCATTTATGTATTTGATGAATCAATATAACAACTACATTTACAATTTGTTTCCTCCATTACATTTCCTTTCCTTTCATTAATACAGTGAAATAAAAATGGATCTCATATTCGGTATTAAAGTTTGGTGCAACTTTGAAAAACTTAAGTTTCCCGAACAACGGTTGAAACTTCGTTGAAAAGGTAGATGCAGGTATTGGACAAAATAATGGAAAACACTTGTGAAAGCCGGAATATTTTGTACTAATGCAGTGTTTGTTCACCTTTAGCACGCAATACAGCTTGAATGCTGAACGGAATAGACCGATACAAGTCCTGAGTAGTGGTGAGTGGAATATGAAGCCATTCTTCACGCAGCACAGCCTCCAGCTCAGGCAGAGACAAAGGAGGTGGAAATCGACGCCCAACCCTGGTTTCCAGAAGACCCCACAGGGTTCTCGATGATATTCAGTTCGGGGGCCAGGAAAGATATTGAACTTCATCAGCATGTGCTCGTGAAGTCATTCTTGAACAGGGCCAGGCAGCGGTGTGAATGGGGGCATTATCATCCTGGAACATGGCATTCCTGTCTGGAAATAACTTTTGCACCATTGGGTAGACCTGGTTACCCCAGAGTTCTCTATACATTGCTGCTGTGACCGAATCGTGTAATATGACAAAGGGGCTGCCGAATGCCATGATATAGTGGTCAAGACCATAATAGAGCCGCCAACATGTTTCCCAGTCGGGCGGAGACAGTCCACGTCGTATGCTTCAGAGAGTATTGGCCAGACAAACACGCGTCCATTAGTGGGAAAGAGGGTTAAGGGTGACTCGTCCATCACACGACATGTTGACAATCCTCTAATGTCCATTTGTTGTGGGTATTGCACCATGCACGTCGCCTTTGGGTATTCTTGTCTGATATTAGGGGCTTGGGAATAGCAATACGCCCATGGATACCCAGTTTATACAGTTCCCGCCTCACTGTTTTGGATGACACTGGGGTGTTTAGGTGCAGATTGAGTTCTGTAGTCACTTCTGCAACGTCACAATCCGCTTCAAGGCCCGACGGTCTCTATCCTGCAGCTTCGTCTTTCGACCACTATTGTTCTTCGCCGACCCTGTTTTGCCGTACACTGTGTATGCGGTCATGACTTTCGAGACCGTTCCTTGTGTTACACAGCATAACGTCGCTGTTTTTGCTCACAGATGCTCCAGCTAAACGGGCACCCACAAATTAGACCTCTTTGAAACTCCGGCAAGTCGGGGATACTAGTCACTCACCACATCTGCACAACGTCCACAACCACACTGCCACTACTTCACTCTACGATTAGTGTACAGTCCATCCTACCTGCAACGAACAAGAGACGGTTGATTAACGCAGTTCTCAGTGTTACCAAGCACAGTTACAATATGTCCCACTTTTGATAAATGTTTTCATTATTTTGTCCAATACCTGTTGTTCAGAGTTTGACTAATTTTATGTTGTGACTTGAGACCACTGTTTATTAACCTATTAATTTACTAAAATAACAGCTTCCTGCGTTGGTTACGAAACCTTCAATCTTAATAGTATTAACGGAACCTTTGCAGTCAAAGTTTGTCGTTCACGATACTTATTAAAAATGAATGTGATATAGTGCACACAGAATAAACGTGAGTAAAAGACGAATAAAACTCTAATAAAACATATTATTGGTGATTATGGAAATAAAGAATGAGGTATCATAAACTTCCCGTATCGATGTACATAAAGAACGACATCTGTAAACTAATCTAAGCACTGAAAGTAGATAATAATCTCTTGTGTGCTGTACAGTATCTTGAGAGCGAGCTTCCGTATTTATATAAGATAAATGTTAATCCTTCTTATAGTGCAACTATAATCTTCTATGGCAGTGCTTCTCAAACGCTGGGCCACGACTCGGTACCGCGCGTAGACGACCTTCCTGCCGGAACCCGATGAGTCTCCTATTTCAAGCAAGTAGGACGTTATCAAACGAATGTTTGTATTCCCATCTTATTTTACACTAGAAGAAAAGAAGAAATTAAAGAAAAGAAAATGATTTCCCATAACTTTGTCAATTTGGAAACACTGCAAGTTGCACCAACATTGCGTCGAATCATTTTGTACATCTTTATCCAAAACAAAAAATAAAACAATGGAACCTTACTGTGAATAGAAGAGGAATCTGCCTTAACGTTCACTTTGCGAAACACATTATAGGAGAACGGGGTAATAGCAAGTAGTGGGTAATGGTGGATATTCTTAACTATGGTGGCATCTAGTAGGGAACGAAGCAATTAAGCTCCAATGGACATTGGGACGTGCATCATTTTATGTACGCCACAACACAGGTCATTTGGTTTTGATAGTAAGTGAAAGAAATAGAATTATGTTTTTCAAGTATACGCAACAGAGTGTACTTAACACACAGTCATTATGTGGACACTTTCTTACTTTGTTGTTATGTATGTTTTAGCAAGGATCGGTGTAGATTATAATAGCGATGACAAAGACATTTTCACAATGGATGAAAACGGGGTAAATTGCTTGTAACATAATTTTCATCCTAACCCCGTCACCTGGGAGCTGTTAGTGTGAGGAAAAATTAATAAGTAGATTGTTGGTGGGGGAAATCCTCCATACCCCTCGGATTTCGCACCGTGATTCAGATTGTAGTTAAATAATTTTCACATTTTTATTTTGTTTATTTAAGTGATTACGTTCATAACGAGATCTTGTTTTCTGTGTGTCTGTGTAGAAAATATCTGAAGACTCAAGTATTTTCTATGACCACAAACTGCAATAATATTATTGTTATTAGGGAATGCTGTTGCATATCTGTTCATGTTTTCTTAAAATCGGATCGGAAACTATGATAAGTTATACTGTGTACAATTACTCTACTCAGATGGGTAACGATACGCAACGCAAGGTTTTACTTTTTCTATTACAAATCATTTATGACTTGTTTGTGTACCGTCTCTTCTGATAATGAAGTCTATTATGTGTCTTAACATTACTGACTTTTGGAGCACCCTCGCACAATAAGCAATCACTTATGCAAAATCAAAATTAAGTGCGTGTAATTGCCTCGTTCTTCTCTATTTGATCAACTGAGACGTCAGAACTTCTCAATATAATTTTGATGGGCCGCGACCTCGGAAAGGTTGAGAAAGTCTAATCTACGGGACCAGTGGGGGTGTAACCCCACAAATCCTCGAGAGCAAACCCACCAACTTTAAAATTTTTACGGTCAAACATCGATAGAAACCGTGGAAAATTCCACTTACACGCCGCCCCCCAAACTGAAAATACTGGCGGAATCCCTGTACGGGACACTTGAACATTCCTTCTACTTGTGGCATTTCCTATGGGTAACTAAAAACGGAATTATAGATGCCGCTAGTTTCATCCACTTTATGGATGCAGTTCAGGAACTTCTATTCAATTTCTTTTACAATGTAAAATTGTATCACTCGAATCTTTGCATACTATTAAATTATTTTGGCGACAAATTACTGATACTGCAATTAGGGTCACGTCATTTGCAACAAGTTTCTAATAACATTGTTTGATCGAATTCAGCGATCTTGATCTAATAATATTGTCAGCGATAGAACAAGATGGCGGACGCACAGGTGGAGTTCTGCGTTGTGTGCGGATATAAAATTAAGAAAAATGATGAAATAGTGAAGTGTGACGGAAAATGTGTCTCGTTATTTCACAAAAACTGTTAGTATAAGCAAAAGTGATTTTGAAGCAAAGATGAAGTCAAAGAGAAGCTGGTATTGCAACAGAGAAGACTGCGACCAGAGAAGTCATTCCAAGGACATAGTGTTATCACTGAAGAAAATGGAAACTGAATTTAGTAAGCTGTCAAACTAAATAAAACTAAATGGAAACTAAATAAAACTGTCAAACTGGTATCGGAAGAAAACAGAGCAATTAAAACCTCCATGGATCATTTCAACTTGGAGTTTGAAGAGTTTAAAAAGGATCTAAGTGATTTGAAATCAAAGATAAACAGTACAAGGGACATTTCCGAAGTGCAAGAAGAAGTCGAGGAATTGAAGCAATATTCGAGAAGGAACAATGTTGAAATTCATGGAATCGCTGAAAAAGCAGGCGAAACTAAAGATGATGTGTACAAAATAGTAATGAATGTAGCTGAAACGCTTCATGTTTCATTACCTAAAGAACAAATTGACGTCGCTCATAGAATTTCGACAAGGGTTTCAGGGGTACCAAGGCCAATTATTGTGAGATTTACGAACAGGTGGAAAAAAGAACTTTTGGATGCAAGAAAGAAGAAAAGGGATTTAAAGTGCAGAGACACTACGGGATTAAGTATTTCGGAAGGTAGTAGTAATGTTAGAGTTTACATCAATGGAAACTTAACTGAGAAAAACAAAGGTTTGCATAAAAGGCACTTGCGGCAGAGGTGTTGATCAGCTGATATGTTAGTTCCTAAGATTCTGTGATTTCATGATTTTTTGTTTTGGTTTTATGAAAACAGAAAGAAACCACTCGATAAAACGTTAAATACAGCCTACAGGTATCTTTATTAATATTGAAACTTCACAGGACTATTGACATTTTTTAGTTACTGGCCCTTGGAAATTTTTATTGGTCGTCGGCCAGTGGACCACCGCTCATTTCGAGCGAGCCCTGTCTGTAACGAAAATTATTCAGCGACTACATGTCCAAATCTTCAGAAATCACTATCTTGTTTCAATAGTAACGAAATATTTGCAACTTATAGCTACAAATGTCAACACCACTGTCTGACAGACTTCACCTAGTAGTTGCACACAATGACCAATGACATGTCCTTCAGACAACTCCATAAAAAGATCTACACTTGTTGACTCCAGAACATTCCAGACTCCAATGTTAATGCAGTAAATTTAATTTTTAGTGTAAACTTTCAACTACATATTTTGACTCAAATTAAGCTTCCATATTGAAGCTACAGAGGAAAAAGAAACTTAATTAAATACAGCTTAATGAGTTTAACATTTCCATTTTTTTTATTCCTTAACATTCGTTCAATTTGAGCACACAAAGTGCATTCGGAACGACTTCTTCATGAAGAGAATGTTACTGTTTTCATAATGAACGAACATTTTTTCCCACTACGAACCAAGTACATGCAAATTCCACAACCCCCAGATTCGATTTGACTGCCACATTACCAGATCAGTTCATGGAGGAACAACTATTGATTAACATAAACTACATGTCAAACTTCCTAACATACCATCCTTCGTCTTCCAGTACACGTCATCACTAGTTATATTAAAGCATTTAATTATTTCAAAGTAAAATTCTTATGTTGTGAAACCTGTTTATACGACACGCTCTGAATCATAAACATTACTTATGCCTTGTTTATATTACTAACATCTTACCATGGTTAACGTTACCCGAGATCATTTTAGTAATGTAAACGGTAGTTCTGTTAACACTGGTTTCAGTTTTAACCAGTGTCAACTTACGACGGTTATCTTCTTACGTTAGTTATCTAAACGCAAGATGGCCGTTAAGCGCAGCTCACTTGGTGAGTTTATTTCTTTCTTTATAGAAATATATAGCATCCTAGTGGTGCGTATCACTTTTAAAGTATAAAAGAATGATGGCAGAACTAATCTACAAAGTGTTACGCTACAATCAATTCATTTGAGTTCATTATCTTATAATTTAAACCTCTTCCGTGTAACAAGCAGATTCTTTACTCTGCGAAAACCTGTACCTTGTTTCTTTACAGACAATGGTGTTACAAGCACGATAACTAAGTTAAGTTCGGTAGTCTAAACCTAAGTTATTTTAACCATGATAACCATGAAAAGAACGATAACTTACCTGGAACACTATAGTTAGTCAGGAAAATAGTCTTCATCGAACTTCACAACATTCTGCCACCGGTCAACCAGTTGTTGAATCCCCCACTTAAAGAAGTCACCGGTTTTGAAGGCAAAGAACTGAGTCACTGTTCGTCGCACGTCATCCTCATTTTGCAGTGTTTTCCCGGAAAGGTAGTTTTGCAGGATGCGAAAAAAACAGTAGTCTGTTGGTGCAAGATCTGGTGAAAACACAGGTGAGGGAGTTTCTCCCAGCCACATGCCGTCCCCGAGAAAAATAACGCTATGCAGTTATTCTTTTCCTGTAGTTACAATATAACTAAAAGTAACTATATTATCATGTACCGTCACGTACGAGTTATATACGAAGATTGTAAAATTGTTGTTCTTTGTAGAAGCTGTCCAGAACAAAAAAAAAACCTTCTAAACGACAAGGATTGACTCATAAGAACGAAGTATTTATCAATATACTAAAGAATAATTAACGCTATGTCAAACAAAAATGTTTAAAAGCCTTGTTAATGAAGAAAACAAATAAACAATCTAAAATGAAGACAATTAAAAAAAAAACATTTACGCATAGAGTTAGGAATATAAATAGAGGGAACCTTAGGCTGTTTTGTAGGAGAGGGGAATGAAGCCAAGAGACGGAAGGGACGAGGCATTTCGACCATCTTGTGTGACCCCATATTCAGAGACCCTCTTTTCCGAGTATTGCCTCTCTCAGGTGTACACATCCTCCTATCGAAAAAGGCAATCGTCACAGTACTCAGTATAGAGGGACTCTAATAGGGCCACACAAGATGGATGCCGATGAACCGAATTTAGCTTCATGTGACGTCATGTATGTTCTCTCTATTTTCTTCCTAACTCTACGCTTTTCACGGAAAAAGTAAGAGAAAGTCAGGTTAGATTTTTTTCATTATGCGAGATAGAAATACTAAGAACGCAATGGCATCAAGCAGCCCAGTTCAAGTACAGATAATTGGATTTCTATACACGAGCCGATCGACCTTGGAAATTAAACTTTGAACGTAATAATTATTTGAGACACACATATATAGAATTCAACCACACATATATTCCTACTATTTATAAAATAAGTAAAATCATAAAACTACAGGTCAAACTGAAAAGTAAATACCAGGGAAAGAAAGTCAATTAAAGAGGAAAGCATTCAAACAGGAAAGGAAATTTGGCGGCGTGGGGAAGGGGACAGAAAGGTGCTTTTGAAAAAAAAATAGCGTGTTGAAACGTCCCTTTTATGACCTGTTTTCGTGTCAATTACGATGCCATTTGTAGTCCTATTGACCTTTGCGTGGAACTTTTTAAAAACAAAAGACAAAACAGCTGCGGACTTAAAATTTTGGAATTCAATTCTTAACAAAGTGTAATCACAGTTATTAGCTATTCGTTTGGTCACTTGAGATGATGACCAAGACATGTACACAAACAGGAAAAAGAAACAAAGAGTACAGTGAATATTTGTTTAAATAACACCAATTCTCCATAAAACAGCTAAAATGCTTTTTAACACAGGAAACAGAAGAAGAAAAACAATAAAAGAAACCATGAACTTGCAAATTGTTTTATTGCTTCTGAAGACAAAGAAGTAATGATTGTGAGAAGGAAGGACTATTTTATCGTTTGACATCTTATTTTTCTATACAAATTAGTTCATGCCTGTTGTTTTCTCTCTTGTTAGAGGGGTAATGATAAAACTGAATTAAGCAGTTTAACAGGTAAATGTCATAAGAATTGTTTTTCTTATTGCTTCCACTAGGTGTCGCCAATGGTATATTTAATTTTAGTAGTTGAATGACAAGCTGCGCATGCAACAATGAGTATCAAAGGAATCGGAGTTTATTAATATATTCATATCATCTACATATAATGTTATTTTCATACATCGTTATCCATTAGTATATACAGGGTCCAAGTATAGAGCTTTGGGATACACCAGCATTGTGTTTCTGGAGCAGGTTATTTGAGCTACTTGCTGTTTGGTCTTTGTACATAATTTCTACGACCTGTGGCCTCTCAATTGAAGTCAATCGTACCAAGAACCTCTAGCAACATTACGACACGATTTATCGAGTAAAGGTTTTTCGTTAATACAATCAAACGCCTTGTTTAAGTCGCAAAATATGTCAATTTTCTCTTTCCCAAGGCTCTCTATAACTTCGGTAAAAAAAAAAGTGTCTGTGAAATGTGTGTTACCCTACCTTTAAGTAAAATCATGCTGTATATGCTTGTCACGTGTTTCGTATTATACGGTATTTCCCTATCGTCTCGTGACAACACTATACACTGGTGTTCATTTGAACACATCACCAATGCACTGTGGAAGTTTCGTCCTGATTTTTGTGTCCCACCGGGGACAGTTTCCTTGTAAGAGCGCTGCAAGCGCATAGCAAAACATCCTGTTATCGAATAACTTCGACCGTATGGCGCAAATTACTACTACTCCAGGCTATTGACCATAATGAATTTCCGTGTAACATTTAATTGCATTATTATTACGCTACGATCAAAACATCAACAAAAGAATATATAAAAACGTCATTAAGTAAATAAAAACATCTTTGATAATATTTTCCCTCCATCTTGTGCGTAACACTAAAACAAAAATGCTTTGAATTGGCGTAATGAACATTAACCATCACTCAGTATATAATTTAGGTATTCTGAAGTTTTGCAAAGCATGGAACAAAAAGATATCGTTAAAATAAAATGATGAGGCGTACAACTGGTACATGATGTTTTCAAATTAGCTATAATGCCACAATTCCGTCTTCAAAAAAACTGAATGCTTATGTTGTCTAAGATATTTTCTTGTAGCCCTGAAGCATATAAGGAAGGCTTGAATTTAAAACAAAAAAATCAACTCCCTCAAAGATATTTAAAAAGAAAATAAAGAAATAAAATAAAAGAAATTAGTTTCAATTCGTGAGCGATAATTTTGATAAGAAGAACTTAAGAACACGAAAAACGAACATGGCGGTTCTCTTTGAAGTATCTATAAAGGTGTGCGTGACTACAGCGATGTACATTTGTAAACGTTTATTGTGTGGTTGGGTTCTTCCATTTCTGTTCCATGGTTTTGTTTGCGTGGAGGAAGCATTTCGTTGAAGGTATTTAAAAAAAAAATGTAATCCTTACCCGCCATATTCCTTAGCTGGTGCTGTTGTTGTTATTATTAAATTCTCTTGACAGTTTTCTTTAAATGAATAGGCACCAAAAACTGGTTTACTTCAATACTGTCAACTTTACAAAGAATTTAATTGTAGGCTATAGACCCTAAACTGAAATCAAATGGAGTAAATCGTACATCAGAAAACTTGGTTACCCAACTGTCAACAAGTAAGAAACTGCTTTGCAAATACTGTTATCGGCAATGCATTAAATCCGGTATTTTATACAATGCCTGACAAAGTATGAAATAAATAATTCAGTCTAACCTAACCTAATCCTAAGCAGGAAATATTCTCTATATAATACAGTAAATACTAAATTCAATAACACATAATACCGTACCTTATTACTGCCACTAGCCGCTGTATTACGAATAGTGAGTGCTTCCTGACGGGAGTAAATGTAATGTACATTTTGTGACGCGTTAAACAATAAAAACTGGCAGTGTTTGAATACATTGGATCAGAAATGATATAGCAGATAAAATAAGTTCGTTAAACCTTGATAATCATTTTGAACAGCCAGGAATTTTAAAATTAATTTTACTGTTTTCTTTTTAAATCACACACACGAACAAAATATTTATTTTTATTGCAAACACTAGAATATTTTTAGTGATAATCTTTTAGATTTTCATGTCTAACTGATATATTAAACCTGTCTGATTTTCGCTGCTCTCCTCAAGTGTTCTTTTATTTGAAATATTATTACGTTCTTGCATTTTCTAGTTCTGCGTTTCCATCGAGCTTCAAATAACGATACTGGAATGATCGGCTGGTGTTCTAAGATAGGCACCAGAACAAACATGTAGCCTTGATCGTCCACTTCTAGTCTAAACCAATATGGACCAAATTTTTAGTTCTGACTCAGATTTTTATGTTTGCTATTGCTGTGTGTCCAGTTTCTTTCTCATTATTTATATATTAATTCTCGAGTTACACGTGTACCGGATTGTGCATATGCTGTAAATAAATAATATTTATATATTTATTTTCAATAATTAAGAAAGAAATAAAGAACTGGCCGCACAGCGTTAACAAGCGTAAAAAACAGTTAGAACTGAAACTTTGGTCCATATTGATTTAGACTGGAAGTCGACGATCGAGATTACGTGTCCCCCGGAATACTATTTACTAAAATTTTAATGGCATTGATTAGTCCAGTAAGGTTTCTAGATAGAGGTCAATGTGTATCATTAGTATGTATGAAATATGTGGGGTGGAAACGGATTTACTGGGGAGGATGACTATGAAACCACCCGGAATAGTTTCCACCCTGAAAGTAATTGCTCCCCAGGGTCACTCTCCTTAATCCTGAAATGACTGGGAGGCAACACCCCCCATTCCCCCAGTAAATCCGCCCATGTGTAAGCATATATATTTTTTATTATTTCGTCCTGTGTGGTGCCGTTTAGTAGGGGAGTTCTCGGTGCCAGAGAGGTCTCTGGTTCGGCTTCGGTGGGGATTTCAGATTTCGCTGATTACCCAACATCGTGACACCATTTAGGGAACTATTAAAGGAAGTAACAGACTCCGGCCCTGAAAGTCAGGAAAAGCGGCGATGGGGAGTTTATTGTACTGATCATGCTACACCAGGCCCGTAGCCAGCCCAAAATCTAGTGGGGCTAGTCGATATATCAAATAGATCGCTTTGTGGAACAATTTTAATCAAACAGGGGTACATTACATAGGTTTTAGTGAATTTGCTGTACTTTCTACAAGCAAAAGAGACTGTTATTGCCCGGTTAGAAGCCAGTGATTGCGTTTATCAACTGTACTCATACGGACAGTCGTCTTATTTGCTGGGACGGGCGTAAGCCATAGTGCTGTTACCGCCCATACAATTCATTAAATCTTATTTTAAAGTTCGGAATAATCTATCTATTTCTCTATTAACATCGAGACAACCAGACCAGTGTCAGTTTCGATACTAGCCTACAATTTCGGTTGCCAAACCAACATGTGATTTGACTCAACCTACTTCTTATGGTCTGATTATTTGGGAATCGAAGACCGCATCCTTGGAATTCAATGAGCACTTCCTTAAACTTGTGTGGGGGAAGATTCTTATATTTGCGCCGATACTGTGTTCTATGTACAGTAGAAACTATTTGTGTAGCTTCTGTTGCTAAAAGGACTTAGCTTTTTTTTTAAGCTCAACTGCTTCTAGGTACGATATTTTGGAATCCGCATGGTGGCGTTTGTCTCTTCCAAGCCAAATATGATATCGATATTAATATACAAAAGTTTACTTTTGTATCTTTGCTATTTTGTTCTTTCATTTCTTTACGAATTGAATGAATGTATGTGTTTGCTATTGGTGGATTTTTCCCTTTGACCCAAGTTTTTTTTTTTGTAGAAAATATGATAAAAAGAGGATTTCATTTTCTTGTGTTTATAATGCTAAAAAATTTTGGAAATGTACTTAACCATAATGTTTGTAAAAAATCCATTTGCTTACATTGTGTTTCAGTCATGATTTGCTACGTATAGCAAGTGATAAATTTGCTATCTTTTTATCAACATTTTTTAGCGTTTCACCTAAGCGGCAGGTCCTTTCAGGCCGGTTTATTCTTCTCAATTTTTCTATTTCACGTAGCCATGATTGAACTAAATACACAGATTAGGTGGAGAATCTTTGTTGCACTATTTGTTTCTACAAGCTGTGTGGAATTTCGTTTTGTTATTTATTTTTTTTAAAACTTTTTGTGTATTTTTCTGTAAATAGTTGAGTAACTTCCATGGTGCCTAAGGTGCTTTTGTGTTTTTATATGTTAAGCCATCCCTATAATTTTAGGGGGAAGTCTGCCAAGTTCTTGTGCGGGTATCAACTGTATGTCCCAGCCAGTAATCGACTTAATGATCCCAGAGATTTTTGCTGCGCTTTTTATTGAACAAAGAAGTTAAGTTGATGGTGTGGGTAGACTGGTAATTAATGGAAGTGAATACTTCAGTGTATTAGAGCATATGTTTTTTATTATAGCATATTTTATTATAGCATATAGGGAGAGCATAGTCTCTTTCAAATGAAACTAACTTCAGGTGACGCAAACATATCTCATTTTATAAAAGTTGGCATACACCTTCCGAACCGCACCCGATACGTCTAACAATTCCCTTTTATTATCACAAGTCGTTAATTTACGTCTTAATATTATTTTGTAATAATTCTCGCATAAGAAACTTCCAAAATGAATTTGCAACTTTGTAAGTGGTCCTCAAGGTCACCTTTTTCTGAAATTTGCTAAAGAAAAGTACTTCTAAAACTATGTATAAAGTGCTGATTTTTTGTTTTTATGAGAGTTACATTCGATTCGAAAATATTGGAATACGATATACTCTATAAAAATACACATTTGTACCAATAATATACATTTAAGGTTAATGTAAAACAAAGATCTCCAACAAAAGATTGCAGCACTATCTCCGTATATGTCTAATGTATGTTTATACTTGCACAACATTTCAATGTTGCTCCTACAAATTCAAGTCTAGGAGAATTCTAAGTTAAGAAGTCATGTTAAAATGACCTCTATATAAAAGCGATACTCGACTGACCTATGCCATTGAAAATTTAATGAATATATGAAGCCAGAGAGTAGAGCTGAGGATACTTAATTTCGTTTCTCTACGTTCAGTCTAATTCAGTACTGACCAAATTTTCAGTTCTAAACATAAATTAAGAATTAGGACAAAAAATTAAAAAAAAACGGGCCGCACAGCAATAACAAGTAAAAAACATGAAATGGAGAAACGAGGAAAAATATTTGCTCTGGCGTCTATATTTCGACACTAATCAGTCACTCCAGTATCTTTACATTAAGATCGATGGACATGTTGGTAAAATGGCGTACTATTTAAATAAAATTTGTTATTACTTTCTCACTTTTTATTGTTGTTAAAAATTTGAGAGTAAGAGAGACTTTGAACAAGAAAGATCTAGAAAAAAATATATTCTGTCTTTCGAAACCCACGCAAAGAAAGAGAAACAGAGACTTTCCAGACTGTAAGTGATGTGGGCATTGAAGGGGCGTTCTTTCTTAAAAGGGAGAGTCCGAAAGCTTCTAATTTCCATGTCTCCGCTACAAAATGTTAGGGTTTAAGAGAAGAAAGAGACGAGATTTATTAAGGGTTTGGTTAGAAAATAAATCGTTGTCCTCATCCTATTATTTCCTTCCCTACCTTTGCTTTGCTTGAAAGATTTTTTCTCTCAAATCTTTTCTTTCCTTTAAATTACACATTAACATGAGTTTACACCTTCTTTATATATAAATTCACACTTAATAACACAAGAAGTGATATCACATGAGGTACACTAAATAATTAATCGTTTCAGATAAGGAAAGTAACCCATGGTTATAGTGTGGTTCTTGTGTTCTATTATTGTATTACTACAGAGATAGATCATTAAGTATAACTAATCTAGATAGATATTAATTCTGTCTTCCAACAAGAAATATAGGTATAAAAATAAATACATTCACCCACACCACATTTGTCCTCTGCGACCGAATTAGCGAGCTCTATATAACGATATTGGAGTGATCGGCTAGTGTCGAAAGATTCATGTTAAAACAATCATTAAATCTTGATTGTCCACTTTTAGTCTAAACCAATACGGATAAGATTTTCAGTTCTTGCTCAGATTTTTGTGTTTGTTATTGCAGTGCGACCCTTTCTTTCTTTTAAAAAAAATATGTCTCAATTCTTGAGTTCTGCTCTTACTGGACTTGCATGTGTAATCTGCATACTGTATATACTATTTACGTTTTTTCCGCAAGAATTAAGACATGAATAAAAAACGAACCACACAGCGACAGCAAATGTAAACTGAAAATTAAGTCCATATTGTTTAGACTGGAAGAGGACCATGAATCTAAATACGGGAGACGGATATACATCTAGCGACCGAAATTGAAGCCAGCACAAACCATGAGTACTTGGCAGGTGTAATTGATTAAAAAAAACTGAACATCACGTTCCGTACAATACCACATTTAAAATATTCCAATCTTCCTCCTCTCTTCCTTAGCTAGATCTTTCTTCATTAGGCATAGGCCAACCAATAAGATGCAAGTAAATCCCAATTCACCAGGCAAGATTAATCGAAAACCGGCGTCAAGTTGACCCAGCTTAATTGTATTGGTCCAGTCAATCCGTCTACAGTATTTACATCCATGGAAAAGCACAACCGAGATTAAATGTTCCCTCGATTTCCTGGCTTCGTATATTCACAGTATATGCAGAGAAAATGTATATAAAATACGGGAAAGTGGCGTGAATGAAGTGTCTATGTCCTTTGAAAACTTTATTATAATTCGTAGATTATGGTTGCTGTATATTAACAAAATATTGATGATAAGAAGGGGGTGATGGAGTAGAAGCACACTAAAAATACTTAGGAGAATTACAAATACACACGCTGAAAATCTTGGGAAGATGAATTCGATTGTGATTTTTTTTTAAATTTCGTTTAGGACCTTTAGGCAACTATGGTTCAATCCGGGATATGGATGGGAAGAGGATGTTGGAAGAAAGTCACCCTATGTCTAGTTTCTAAGGTACCATCCCGGTATTATTTTGGTGTGGCTGAGGAAGACTTCAGTCAGGATGACCTGTATCGAAACACCAGGAACTCACGAATGTAAAATTCCATTGTGAATATCACTACTATTACTATAACTATCACTCCGTTACAGCAGCTTCCAGACCTTTTTCTTTCGTATTTTTTGTTATCACTATAGTCATAGGTCAGACCTTTCTGGTGCATCGACATTAATCTACTTTGTATTTAACTCCACACCGCTCTTGTGAGCTGAAGACGTCACTACTCAACTTTTTGTTGTTATTCAATATAAAATAAGCAGCTAAATAACATGTATGCTATCTGTCCGATTTATTTTTAAGTGTAGCTTTGTACAGGATAATGACAAAGTTCGCTAATAAATGAAAATGTTGAATCTGAGTGAAAAAAAGAGAGATATTAAAGTAAATATGATTAGAAAAAGACTGTTCGTGAGCCACTGAAAAATAAAAATAAATGCGTCAATTCAGTGGGAAATTTCAGAAAGAGGGAAAAGGTGTGGGGAACGGAGGAAGTAAAATAAGGTGAATGTGGTTGTCGTCGTCTTCTTTTCTTCTTTTGTCAAACAATAGCAATTATTTTGAATCTTCCCATTGTTGTTGCTGAATACGTGCGTTCTTTTTAATCCAAATTTTAGAGAAATTGGCAGGTTTTTTTTCTATTGACATAGAAAGTAAATTTGTGGTTTCCAGACAAAAACATGTTATGGTTCTTTTTTATTTTGTATGTAAGGTCTGTTCTTAGGGAGAATCTTTCACATATATTGTTACACTCAAATGAATAGCTGACCTTACCTTACGTAGGTCTCAAAAACGGTATGTAAAACGAATACAGTTTTTTTGTTTAAATATATTGTAGTCGGAAACACTGCAACAACAACAAAAAAAATAACGTTCTTTTGTTTCCATTGGTCGGATAATGATAGTGAGTTAACTATGGAACGGTATATAACAAGTTATACCCAGTGAGCGGATAGGCAGAGTAGAAAGTGGGAGGTTCCGTTACAGATCTCCATTTTCCTCTAACTTCCGTCACGAACTTTCCATATACACAGGAATTAAGAAACTGTTGTATTCTATTATATGACATAGTCTATATTAAAGGAAAATTACAGGATATTGACATGTGAATATGGACCAAGGAAGGAAGGTCAGTGACAAATTCTATAAGAACTCTACAAGAACACTCGGAAAACTCCTTTGATTCTCCTTTGAAATCACTTTCAGTATTTCTATAGGATTTTCAAAAAGCAATGTTGAACAACATGAAATAATAATAATATAACCCGCTTTCACTCCTCCTCTTGTAGTACAGGTTAAGTGCTGCTTCGTTTTTCTGAACGTCTTCATGCAGCAGGGTCAGGCTCCTTACTCACGTGCTGTTTAATATGTTTAATAGATAATTTTTTAACACTATTTAGGGAACTATTTTCTTACGGCGTTTTATTTTTTATTAACTTGAATTGAATTTACGTATATTTGGCCTTTAGGCATCTTTGGCTCAGGTCGGGATATGTTAGAGGAGAGGACGGGAATAAAGTCACTAGGACCTTATTTAAGATGCCATTAAAATTCACCTGGAGGGAAACCCTGGAAATCCTCAGTCAGGATGGTCATACATGGAGTTCGAACCCAAGTCCGTACCCATTGCTGATCAAAACACCGCACTATTACCGTCTGAAACAGGGGCTGGTTATTTCTTTCCATTTTTTTTTTTTTTTTTTACTTTTTAAAGTGTTCTTTCATTTCCATATTTTTTATCAGATCCTTTCCTTATATGCCACCCAAAAAGCATATGTGTCGTTTGGGTTGTCTAGCGAGACAGGGGTATTTAAACTTTCTGGTTCGATAGATCAGTTAAAGAATTTAGCAAAGGGATGTAAATGCTACTTTAAAAATATTCGAGTTCATTTTGCATACCGGGTGTCCCAAAAGAAAGTTTACTGAAAGTAAACGCACCATAAATGATAGACGACAAAATGTCCAAGGCGACAAAATATCGCGATACGAAGTGAGGAGCTAATCCAATGAAGAAATAGAGAAAGTACCACATGTGATCAAAGGAGGCCCTAGACTATAGCATGCAGTTTGTTTATTAAACGCATAGTTGCATATACTCAGGCTCCGTGGTCTACTGGATACCATAGCTGATTTCGGATAAGGACTTGGGAAGTGGCGCGGGTTTGAATCCAAGTTTCTTACTCATAAAGGCTCCATTGCTGGCTTGATACCTTCATGTAATGCCAGGACCTTCCATTTTGTGTTTTTATTGGGGAAAGTAAAAGATATTACCACAAACTCGATGTAGACTACAGACCCAAGTAGCATGCTAACTTGAATCAAGATTGTCAGTCAGTTGCTTTCACCTTATGAAAGTTAATATCATGTTGCACTTCATAAACAATCATGAAACTGACTTGTTGGAGCAACATAAGTGGTTTGTTTGAACAGCTTTGCTGCTGGTTGTTATAAATTGTTTAATTCAATCTTGTTAGAACAACCAGATATGCGAGGAAACTTATTAGACTTGAGAACTTTGAATTTTGTTTCGTTGCACTGTCGCTTTGGTATTAGTGCCCTAAAGTCCTACCTTGTGATAGGAATGTTTCACTATAAGCTAAACTCTGCCAGCTCCCGCCCCGTAACTACATGACTCAGGGATATAGTTGCGTTGTGCTGAACTTCCTAAAGCATAAACAACAGTGGGAAACAACAGCGAAGGAATTGCCGTAGTCTAACGGTTACAGCATCGGATAACTGATAATACGACCCGGATTCGATTCCCGGTAAGATATCGATTTTTTTTTCATTATTTTAAAAAAAAAACATTTTTTTCTTTATACTTCTAAGTAATTATTTCCTTTTGCATTTTTCAACATTTTACAAAATTCACTGACTTAGGATAGAAAAGTCAGATTAGATTTCTTCCGTTATACACATTTCCAAAATTTTACATATTAATATTTTAGAACCATTAGATTTGATGATTTCTTTTCGGTGTAACCGATGGAACACCGTTTTTCTTCAACGCCATTCAAATTTGTCCACTCCCAGAGGAATAATTTCTATACCGATTCACAACCATCTTTTACTATCTGACAAACTAAGTATAAACAGCGCTTGGAAAGTGAACTAGGGCCTATTTGAAGTCCTATCCCGGTGTTCAGGCAGGTTTGTTAGTTGTCCCAGTAGATATAATAATGAATTAATACGAGACAACTTTTAATAGACCAGCTTTAAGGTAAAATTCATTTTAAACGTGAATTTAATAATGGGTTGGAGTAGTATCTACAGGCTAAGTCTGCCACAAGTTGTAGGATCATCGGGCCATCACCGAACATTCTTTCTGGAATATGGATTCTAAAGGTAGTAACGTGAGATTTCACAAGGTACCATTTCGACATTTCTCTGGTGAAAATGATGGAAACCCTAGAGGACGAGAATAAATAAATAAAGGATGGCAGGCATCAAGACTCAAATGTGCTCGTCTCTCAGTGTCGTTCTGATTATTATTATTATTATTACTGCAGTTAGCATCCCGAATTAGGAAAATCGAAGTCAATGCAACATCGCAGATAATGTCCCGGTTTAAGTAAATCAAAATAGGGTCAGTCTACTTTAACGCAATTCACGGACACCAGGTTTGATTGTGTATATATGCAATGAAAGCATTAAAAAAAGTATTAACTATAGTACGTTGTCGCAGCTCTTTACCGATTCACTGGCTGTGCAGACAGTTACATGTGTTTAGCTCTAAAAGTAGCCAAATGTTTAGCAACGGCGATATGATCGTGAACATGTCTGTGTACTGAGAAAATAGCAGTGGCTCGTAAGCTGGACGGTTAAAGCGACGAACTTCTAAGATTCCAGGTTCAAATCCGGAAATAGATAAGTGTGAACATATCAACTGTACGAAAGACGACTGAAGACAGGATGTAATGAAGATCGCGTTTTTTCTTAGCCTACTGTAAAGGTATACGTAATTTCGTTTATTGAAACATTAAATTTCTCTCACTGCTGATGACCTAATTATGGCCATAACAAGAGAGAGAGAAAAAAAAGCTTGCTTCAAATACGACACAGCCCTGAAGTAACCTTAATATGACAAGTTGAGTGCTTGCATCTCTCTTGAAACCTGATTGTCATTCTTGTTCTGTTAATGCCATTTCAATCTGAATTATCGTAAACTGGACTGTATGATTCAAACTTGTAAAAACTTTTCTGGCTTCATTTCCTAAGCTTGTATAAGTTGGCACGCTTGTGAAAGTAAACTTGATTCAGTTTCGAGTGAGGTAAAAATTACTAAGTGGGGATACTCTTCAACTGCAACGCGGGAACAAGTCTGTCAGGACCTTATTTGGAGGTATCATTCCAACATTTGCCTCATGTGACTGGAAAACCATTTAAAAAACTATGTCAGGTGTTTGACCGCTGGGATTGAACCCACGACCTCCTGAATGAAAAGCAAATGTTCTACCACTGAGCTACAGCCGCTTAGTAGTCTGCAGCTCAGAATTTTAATCTCACTTTACTTTCTTTTCCATTAACTAGATAGTCATCTGTGGGTAAATCCTGTCACGTGTTGAAGGGCTGCCGCCCTCAGCGAGCACTCTTGCAGTTACAAGAATAGAGAATGTATCAGATAGGCCTATATTCTACATAATATTTCTGTATTCTCTTATGTTGAGACAACGGAAACCCTGAAATCTTCAGTCAGGATGACAGGCGTAAGCGGAATTCGAACCCGCGCCACTTATCGAGTCATTGTTCTAAAACAGAGATCGCAACAGCAGAAGACAGGAACTGGGTAGACGTATTTTTTGTGTAAAACTGTGTAGTAAAAATTGTCTATCTAGAGCCTCTTTTGTTCACACGTAGTCATAGAACCACCTTATCTAACTTTCGAGACCGAAGGTTTCTATTTCTTAATTTGATTAGCGCTTCCATTTCGAATCACCTATATGGGGTGACCCTGACATTGGGAATATGTCATTTATGGCGAGCTTACTTTGGTAAACTGATTTTTGGAACACTCTATATATAACATGACATACGTGACATAAAATATTCACATTTCGTACAGAGACACTGTGCATCTGTTTTGAAAATGTGAATATTTTGTGTCATAGACATATATATAAAGAGGATGCATTCGATTTTTTTAGAAAAATAATTAAACTGTTACTTGCGTTCATTGTTTTTTTTAGTTCCTAAGTTTTCCTAAAAAAGAAAAAGTGTTTTTTTCTCCGTATTTCTTTCCCATTTCACATGTTTCTAAAAGGGACAACTACAGGAAATGGCATTTACAAAACGCACAAGTTCCATCCAAATCGGGGCATTCAATTAATAGTTATGCCAGAACAAAACGCAAAAAAGAAAAAAAAGAGAGATAAATACAAAACAAAATACGGTAATATCGATTTTTTTAAACTTTGTTTTAAAATGGTTGCAATAGTTTTGCTCTAGACGTTAAACAAACTAAAACTGTTTCATTTTAAAGTTTATTAAACACATCCATCGTCCGCGAAAGGCGACAAGCGAAGTTCCCTCCCTCAACGGACTTTGACTGTAACACCGCTTGTACACCACGATTCAAACCAAACATTGTAAAGGATAAAATATGCGTTGTTTAGCCTGAATCAAATTAGGAGATGGCTAAAATCAAAATATCATATTTCCGTATTGCTGTTTCTGATACAAGATTTCTACAATTTCTTGTTACAATGCAAACTAGAGGAGTTATAAAGGAAACCACTACGTTATCTCTTCAGTGAACAATTGAAAGATGTAGAGGAAAGAGTGGGGGCAAAGTGGACCACTTAACTTTAACAGCAACTAAAAACACGTACAATAAAATAAAATTTGGGGTAAAGTTTCTCTGGCTATTCAACTTCCAAGTGGTAGCACAAGAATGACAAACAAAGCCTATATACAAATAAGTTTAAGAAAATTCTTAAACAGCATAAATTATTCGCTTTACCCCTATAGTGGGGCAAAGCGGATCACAGCAGTGGGGCAAAGTGAATCAACGAAAACTTACACACAAAGGTTCTGGGTTAAACACACACAAAAATTATACTTCCAAATTCAAACTTAGAACGACTTGAACATAATATTATTAATAAAATCTAAAAAAGATATAAATACGTGGGTAACATATCAAAAATGAACGTAAAAGCAAAGGAATTTTACCAGATAAGAACATCATTATTCGCTTTGCCCCGTAAAGAATTATTTACTTTGCCCCAGGTTACCCTATCTTGGACAAAAGACACTCTATTCTACATGTACTTCACAGTTGTAATTACTTTGAAGTATGAAAACAAAGTTAAGGTAACACATTATTCGTTCATCCTGCGTTCACAAAAAAATAATTACCAAATACAAGGGAAAGATTTTGAAAATCCTGCACCTTGAATTTTTTTTCAGAAACGCGTATTTTATTTTCTTAACTTGTCTTTCCCACACAACATCACACAGGGCGTTTAATCTCGACGACATTCTGTTCCTTCACTAGTGACGTCACAAGCCACAACGATGATTTGCTGCCATCTGTTATGAAAAGGTTGTAAATTCCATTATTCGCTTTGTCTCATATATTCACTTTGCCCCCCTTTCCCTACTGAGAGAAACAACAGTACTGTATTTCAACTTCCTCCATAGAATCGTTGTTCTTCTTCTTCTATATATAAAATAGATTCTGAATCATTGGGCTCAATATGTCCTCACCTTGAACTGAACATGATGAAAAGCTAAACCACTCCTTTACCTGAGGCTAAAGGTTAATAAAATTTCCGCGTATTTTTGTCTTCGTGGCTGAGTTTTAGACAAGAAAACCGAAGTAGTTGCTCTTTGTTTTTTCTTCTTTTAAAGGGAAAAATTGATTATCAATAAATGAAAGAAAGAAAAATATTAATTGATTTTAAAATAAAGTAAAGCCAGACAGAAATAAAAGGCAGTCAAAGATAAAGGAAGTCATATTGTAAGTCCGAAATATAATAAAGAGAAATAAATACGAGACGAAATAAACACGACAAGGAACTAGCACAACACAAATAAATGGAAAAAGAACAGGCGAGACTCAAACACAAAAATCACGACATTATAGAAACAAACCACGACATCAAGAGGAAAGGAAATATGACTCGAGAAAACTTGGAAAGGAACAAACACGTTCCGAATAAAAGGTAAATGAACGAAAACTACAAGAATAAAAGAAAACCTTAAAAACCATAGAACAAATAAAATAAATAGTGTACAAACACACGAATAAATGTGAAAAAGAAAAAAAAACAACCGCGAATAAATGCGAAAAAATACAAACGCAATACTAACATAATATGCAAAAAAGACACACACAAATTCAAACACGATTCAAACAAACGTGTGAAAGAACAACAACATCCGCATTAACATGAAAAAGAACAAATTACTAGAAGAATTAACACGAAAAGAAACAATAACGGTACAAATATATGTGAAAATAAATAAAATTAAAAAGAGGACAGAAAAATATGTGAATAAAAACAAGCACGATAAAAATAATGAAAGAAAAAGAGGAACAAGCAAGATGATGTTAAATGCAGTAGAAAAAAAACTGAAATTAACGCCAAAAAGAACATATATGACCGGAATACATATAAAATAGAGTCAACACTACACACAAAAACGCAAACGGCACAAGCACGAAGAGTATGTACGAAAGGAGGTAAATCTCTACGACAAAAAACAAGGAGGACTTTACAGACAGATAAGAATCAAGACACTTAAAACGTAAAAAGAACTAACCGTTATAAAAATAAACGTGAAAACGAAAAATCACAACACACATAAGGAAATACGTACACGAACAAACGCAACACAAGCCAACGCAATAATGACGTAGAATAACAAGAACGAATGCGAACAAGCATAAGTAGTACGAATAAATGAAAGATAAAATCATAACGAAACATTAAGAGTGATAGATGTGACACGAATAACGGGAAAAGCGACAAGCGAATCCTAAATAAGAAGGATGTAATGTATGTAACATCAGTAAGCGCCATCTACCTTTACTTAAGGATACTGGAGCTATACCAGACAAAAGTGGAACCAGTTAACTTTGTGCATTCGCGGTTAAACCCAAAATGCACCGAGCTTTTATATACGTTGTCGCTGTGTGGTCTGTTTCTAGTTTTATGTCTTAATTCTAGAGTTGAACTGCGCATCAACAATTGTTATAAATCAAAAGATAAGCTAAATAGCGGCAACAAGCGTAAAATATTAGTTACAACTGAAGGTTTGTTGCTGTTTGGTTGAAACTGGAAATCCATAAACTGTTTGTGTACGACTTCATATAGTAATCTAATTTGTAATACAGTCGAGTGCTCCAGTACGTTATAGTACAGATCAATGGTAAGCACGATGCAAGTGTGTCTAAATCTTTCTACAATCGCCCTTACATTCCGGGAAGCACCAGAAAACCCAGAGACGACAAAATGAGTCAAGCTGAGGAGCAGGAGGTGCTGTTGTTATAAATATGTGTAGGCAGCGGTAATAATTATACACACAGATAAAAAAAAGGAAGAAAGAAACAAAAAAGGAAAAGTGTGGGATGTGGGATGGAACTAATTCGAAAGAGCGGAAGCATATCCCTGTGATCATTACATTCAACTGTTAATTATATATCACCTCGTGCTGCGAAAGGGGTGGTGTTATAAGGCAGTTATAACAGTGCAAGTGAAGGAATGAGATTTGTAATACCTCTTTTTTTCCTCTGTGTAGCAGGTACTGAATTGCTTGCTTGCCTGTTTGCTACAAACTACCTGTCCTAAATTTACGAGTCGTCACTTTCCGAAAGCTTGAATCAGAGATAATAACATATTAGCTGACACGAGTTTATGTTATAACCCCATTTCATCTATCCCTTTAGCCTTTTTTTAACAACGAAAAAAATTTAAGCTCTATATTTTCATCTATCCTTTTGGAAAGAGTTTTTAAAAAGAACGCTCTTCAACAGACATTCTCGTTTCCTTTCGTTCGTTACAATTTTCTTATTCTTTCTTTAATATGAAAAAGAAAGAAAACAAAGTTGAGAGTTTATGAACAAGTAAGAAGTGGATGCAATGTTGCCAGTTCTTTTATCATAATAAAGAAAATTATTATTATTCAGTGAGATCTAATTTATTATACTGGAGAGCTCGATTGCATTACAAATCTAGTTAGTATCTGAAGCCAGTCACAAGAGGGAACATTTAACCCCGTTTTTCCACTTCCAGTTTAGTGCAAAACGGACAAAACTTTCAGTTCTAAAGCAGGCTTTTACATTTATTGTCGCTGTTTTTTTTGTTTTTTTTTTCAATATATAACTTAATTCTTGGAAATAACGTATGTGCTGTTACTTGTGCAGCCCAATATTGAATAAGTCGCAAAATGACCCACGCAGCAGCACCAAACGTAATATACCGAGTTTGAATTGAAAATGTTGTCCATTTTCGATTAAAACCAAAATGTACAAACCATATTAAATGTTTCCCGCTTGTGACTGACTTTAGATACAAATCGAGCATTATCGTTACTAACAGCTCAATGATAATGTATAATATATTAAACGTTACAGACTAACAAACAAATCAAACTTTAGAAACGATAAAAACAAACAAGGAAAAATAGTCTGCAAATAATGGACATTACTGTCGGCCCTATACAAATTGTAGGCCTACAGACATAGAGTTAGGAAGAAAATAGAGAGAACATACATGACGTCACATGAAGCCAAATTCGGTTCATCGGCAGCCATCTTCTGTGGCCCCATTAGAGTCCCTCTATACCGAGTACTGTGAGGTTTGCCTTTTTCGATAGATGATGAGTGCACCTGAGAGAGGCAATACTCGGAAAAGAGGGTCTCTGAATATGGGGCCACAAGATGGCCGAAATGCCTCGTCCCTTCCGTCTCTTGGCTTCATTCCCCTCTCCTACAAAACAGCCTACGGTTGCCTCTATTTATATTCCTAACTCTATGCCTACAGACTTCCAACCATCGAGCTCTACGTAAACTATACTGGAGTAACTACTTAATGTTGAAAGATAGACGCCAGAGCAAATATTTAAATTCGTTTCTCCACTTCCAGTCTAATCCAATGTGGACCAAATTTTCAGTTTTATACGCTTGATATCGCTAACTCAGTTTTATACCCTTGATATCGCTGTGTGGCCCGTTTTTTGATTCAAGTCTTAATTCCTGAGTTATTCATGTAAGAGTATACCGCACTCTGCATACAATAGAAAATATTGCAAATAATATTTACGTTTTTTTGCAAGACTTAAGACATAAATACAAAAACGAGCCACACGGCGATATCAAGCGTAAAAAACTGAGTTAGAATCGAAAATTTGGTCCATATTGGTTTAGACTGGAAGTGGACAAACGAGATTAAGTTTCCTCTCCGCTCCCTAGCTTCACATATTCATGAGATTTTCAATGGCTGCAGTCAGTCCAGTATCGTATTAATGGAGGTCGATGCTTCCAACTATTGTATATTTTTCTTTCTCAGATACCATTTTCTTTCCCTGGGAATGTAAATATTCTGAGGAAGAGGGACTAGAAAGCTTACTTTTGTTCTTTTAAGAAGTAGATAGAAAATAACTGTCCATCTCGCGACAGTAAATAAATCTCGGAATAAACATGTCTGTATTAAGGCTGATTATCATGAAAGCTTGCTTTGCTTGCGATTTGGATGAGTATTCAATTGAAAGATATATTTTATTGCAGCGTTTCTCAACCATTTTCATTCCGCGACCCCCTTTAACCATGCCTTCCGGCCGGCGACCCCCAAATAGTAATTTTCTTTTATAATAATAGGTTTCGTTTCACATTGTATGAAATAGCCTCCTGAGGGCTTCAACACTCTCACTCACTCAGTCACATTCGTGTAACTGAGAAACAGACCTGTAAAAACGAACGTTTTCAAGTATTTTCATGAAACTTTCTACAGTTGCTCACACAACCCTGACGTTTTAACACAGTGAAAATAATTTTCCTAAATTAATTTTAACCCCCTGCTTGGGGGTTTAAATTCAAAAGTGAACCTCGCTTGTGAAAAAATACAATGTTAATTCAGAGGAACACCTTTCCTTTGCTAATTTGATTAATTACCACGAAATTAAGTCACGGTGAATTCTGTTAATGAATATTGTATCATCTCTCGATCCAGAACTGCAGTATTTTATAAACATAAATCACCGTCTGACTTAATTTCTTGGTAATTAATAAATTTAGACTAGGAAAAGTGTTCCTCTGAATTGACATTGATTTTTCTATAAGTGAGGTTTACTTTTCAATTTGAAACCCCAAAATGGCAGTTAAAATTTAGTTTTGGAAAATTATTTTTACGGTGTCAGAACGTCAGGATTTTGTGAGCAATTGTAGAAAAAATCATGGAAATATCTTCCAAACCTTCGTTTTTACAGGTCTGTTTCTGTTACAAGAATTACTGAAAATTCTGTATAATAAAAACGTGGTATTTAGGACATGATGGGCACCTAACTTTCAACGTAGAACTGAAAGGGATTTGATAATGTGTATGGCGAAAATTGAACAGGACATTTTGAAACTAGTTAAATCGAAAGAGGCTCAGATTTCGCGCTAACTTAGTAAACTTGTGCAACATTTCGTTACTTTTCATTTGCAAACATGACAGTTGATTTGCTGCATTTGATAAATTACTGGAAAACTATTCAACAAATTACATTATCTCTAGTAATTATAAAAACAAGTAGAGTCTAATATGAAATACCTTCTTTAAAATGTATTAGTTTTAGCCTGCAAAACCTTGGTTAAATGTCTTTTTTCACCTCCCCTCGCGCCTCCTTGCCCCAAGGGGATCGCGACCTCCACGTTGAGAAACCCTGTTTTAGGTAAGTGTAAGGGTTAATTTACATGAAAGCTTGCTTTGCGTGCTATTTGGGTAAATAGCAAATTAAAACAGATGTCACACTTACCTTACAATAAGACACGCAATAAAACATGTGTTTCAATTGGCTACTGACTCAAATCGCAAGCAATGATGAAAACCAGCCATAGCACGTGTTTTCAATTGGCTATTCACATAAATCGTAAGCGACGCAAACTTTCAAGAAAATCAGTTCTTAACAATGTCTTGACCATCTCGCTCTACGTAACGATACTAGAGTGATCGGCTAGTGTCGAAAGAGAGACACCAAATCAAACATTTAACCTCGATCGTCCACTTCCAGTCTAAATCAAATGAACCCAATTTTCATTTTGACTCATTTTTTTAAGCTTGTTTTAGCTGTTTGTATTTAATTCTAATCATATTTACGCTTTTATGTTCTTTTTTTAAAAAAAAAAAACGAATAAAGATATAAAGCGAAAAATGACTCGCAGAGCTATAACAATTCACGATTATTTTTGCGTAGAAATACGGACAAAATATTTAAGATCAATTATCTTAGCCACTTCCAAATACAACGAAAGAAAAAGTCTTTAGTATCTCAGAGTTCCAGGATTGGAGAACTGTCGTGAATAAAGACAATAAGTGATAAAAGTAATCTACGATAACTTCGAAGGTATCGTAGGTAATCTGAGGAAGTGAGAGAAAACCGAGCAGAGTTCAGTGGGGAAGATATTGTTCAGAGGGTCTTTTAAGCATTATAAAGAAGTTTAATTTCAGATTCATTTTGGTACTTATGAGAATGCTATTCTCATGATACGTGATTCAGGTCTGATAGATAGTAATAACATTATCACAGATGTCACGGAAACATTATCGCTAAAATGAAAAATTACAACTTTAAATGAAATTATCATTTGCTGAAAGAAGAAACAGGAAAATACAGTGACACTGAAATAGCTGCAAAGAACAGAAATCAGACAAAGAAAAGCTTCCGTACGTGACAGTGGAGTTCGGCAATCAAACCAATCTCAAATGATAGTGCATGTGTCTTCTGATGTTCGAACATTCTGAACTTGAAACATCGTTTTGTTCATCTTGACTAACTCTCACGGTTAGTTGGAGCCAGCAGCAAACTAACAACTTCAGTTGACAAGCCTCTCTTTGCTCCGTCTTCCAATTTCTCTTGTTTTGAGGTTAGATTATGAAAAACAGAATTGCACAATGCTTCTATCTTTCGTTTTTCATTTAGTCGTTTATTCTGATAACATAACTTTCACTCGCGCTGCCCCCAGGTTCCCGTGAGGGTTGCGCCCCATAGGGGAGATTTGCCACATTTATTGTTACCAAATTTCGTTTTTCTAGCTTCAGTGGTTTGAAAAATGGGTTTTTGGCCGGCTATTTTGGATTAAAGATGGCGACAGTTTCAAAATATTGTAATATTTTCCTAAACTACTCGTGATGATACACCTTTATGCCAAATTTCGTATGTCTATCTCATACGGTGTGGAAAATTGTTTTTGGTTCCGCCATTTTGGATCCAAGATGGCGTCTTTGGATACATTTTGTAATATTTTCTTAACCTACTAGTGATGATGTACCGTCAAACCAAATTTCGCTTCAGTACCCCCAGAGGTTTAGTCTGTGTATTCTATACAACAATGGTTTTTTCGGCGGCTATTTTGGATTCAAGATGGCGACTTTTTCAAAATTTGGGATTTTTCCCTTTACCTACTAGTGATGATGTACCCTCATACTAAATTTGGTGTTTCTAGCTCCAGTAGTTTGGCCTGGGAATTTTGATGAGTGAGTGAGTCAGTCAGGCTATAGTATGTGGTTGTCAAAAATTGAATGAAAAACAGGGGGCAACTTTGAGCAGGATATTTTTATTTTATATTGAAGAAAATACATTTAACTATAACTTAAAATAAGGCTGACAGCGGAGCAACAGAACTTTTTTCATAAAAACATATCGTATTTTAAAGATTTCAATTAATAAAAGCCAATAACAATTATTGTTTCACTAATAATTTATATTTGATAAATTATTATTTCGTAACTTTTTTATATATTCTACGTACTTTCAGACGTTGATTCCATTTTATTTGATGATGATCTGCTTCAATCTAAAGTTTTTATACAACTTTCAACACGTGCGTCATTTACTGCCTCAGTAGCACAATCGAACAAAGGTAGCTTTGCGACTCCTATTCTGGGACAGATAAAAGGAAATAAACACTTTCATCAGTAATTTCTGACCATACAGATTTACTGTAACCTACCCAACATGAAAAAATCCCTAACTAGTTACTTCTTTTTTTTTTTTTTTACTTTTCGCCAATCTTTTTGGAATCGGCCGCACTGTGCAACGGTACCAAAACGAACCTATATACATCATTATTGTGCCATTATAAGGCTCAGAACTTGGAAAGCATTTGACGTAGAGCTTTCAAAAAAGTGAAGTGTAGGGGAAGTGTGTAGGCTGAATTGATTCATTATACTGGGGTAACCAGTGGCGTCCAGGAAATATCTCTACTGGGAGTCTACTTTAAAAATTGAATGAAAATTATGTTTTATATATATATTTTCTGGACGCCACTGGTTACACCAGTATCATATATCAATTCAGCATAAACTGCTCCATCCTCATTTTTTGTTTGAAAGCCCTACGTCAAATACTTTTCGATACATGAACTTTGTAAGGACTGAATTACAATATACCAGGTGTGTAAATATGAAACCGGAATTTGTGCATAGACGGCGTTAGCTGTCAATGTGGCTACCGTAAAACTGCGTCCTCGGCGCCACTTGCTTGTTCTGACTGCTGATAACGATTTGCAACTCACAACCAGACAACTTTCATGTCCTAGTGTAGTGTTTAATAGCGTTGAACATGGCGCAATTTGTACCTACAAACTACGATGTGCGGACAGCATTGTTTTTGTTACCATTTGAAGAAAACTGCTGAAGAATCGCATCGCATGCTTGTCGAAGCTTACGGTGATCATGCTCTTGGTAATTCACAATGCTATGCGTGGTTTGAAAAATTTAAAAGTGGCGATTTTGACGTGAGAAACCAAGAACGTGGAAGATCACCAAAAAAGTTTGCAGACAGCGAATTGCAAGCTTTGTTGGATGAGGATGACGCTCAAACGCAACAACAACTCGCGGATCAATTAAATGTGACACGAGAAGCAGTTTCCATCCGTTTAAAAGCCATGGGCAAGATTCAGAAGGTGGGAAAATGGGTTCCACATGCATTGACTGAACGACAGCAGGAAAACCGAAAAACCACTTGTGAAATTCTGCTCGCTAGGTACAAAAAAAAAAAAAAAATCATTTCTCCATCGAATTGTGACTGGTGACGAAAAGTGGATCTATTTCGAGAATCCTAAGCGTAAAGGATCATGGAAAGGAGGAGAACCAGCGGTTCTCCGGAGAACCATCGACTTAGCCTGTGATGTCGCCGAACCCTAACCGGCGACATCGACTGCAAGACCAAATCGCTATGGACGGAAGACAATGCTTTGTGTTTGGTGCGATGAGAAGGGAGTGATCTATTATGAACTGCTGAAACCTGGCGAAACCGTTAATACCCAACGTTACCGACAAGAAATGATCAATAGGCATCAAGCTTTGCCTGAAAAACGACCAGAATATGACCAAAGACAACATAAAGTGATTGTGCTTCACGATAATGAACCCTCCCACACAGCAAAACCGGTCAAGGAAACGATTGCGGCGTTTGGCTGGGAAATTCTTCCGCATGAGGCTTACTCACCAGACTTGGCGCCTTCCGATTTTCACTTATTTGCATCCATGGGACACGCACTTGCTGACCAGCGCTTCACATCTTACGAAAATGGCTTGATGACTGGTTTGCAGCACAAGAGGCACAGTATTTTTTTGGTCTGGCATCCACAATGCCGGAACGATGGCAGATATGTATAGCTAGCCATGGCCAAAACTTCGAATAAAATAGTTCTTAGCATTGTCATCCAATCACTGTGTCTTTTCTGTACATAAATTCCGGTTTCATATTTACGTATCTGGTATGTGGCATATTGGCAATGCTATAAGGATGCTGTTATTCAACTCGCTACCCTGCCCTCCGTTTACAAGATATTGTAACAAAACTTTGTAGGCAAGTAATAGATTTTAACACGGTTCATCGAATTAAACGTTCTTCCGGAAAAGTGTCCATCGACTTATGGGTCCATTTCCCGGCTACCGCCTCAATGAATGCTTTAAAATTCACTTAGATTTTTTTTTCAGTTTGGATGGATGATTTTTACGAAGAATTTTCTTCCCATAAGATTACGTGGTGCTGGATGCAGTCATCAAAACTATGATGGGAACTCAAAATGGGAGATTTTAGTTTTTTTTTCTCTTCAGTTAATTTAGATAGGGTTCCAAATATACTGATGTATGTATCTTATGTTCTGAGTTCAAACGCATTTGTTGAGGGAGTTTTTCTCAATTCTTGAAAATGGACAGTTGATAAGAATTAATCTTCAGTAGCTTTTATAAAATCATAAATTCAAGTTTCACTTAATTATATTAGTTGTCAGGAAATGATAACTTGATTCGGTTAAAGCGTAACTGGCATATGCTGAAAGTGAAGTTAAAAATTCGGCGTTTAAATTACGTGTTACGTAAAAGAAAAAGAGAAGTAAAATAAATAGTGTATACAAACTTAAACACATTCCAGTTTGTTAATTATTAAATGTATATGCTTAACATTCATTAATACATTTCTTAGCATTTCCTTGTCGTGCTCTGTCCCGTATTGACATTTTAGAAATCTGTCAACTCTAACTGCAGGGATGCTCGGATGGGTGACAAACTACAGTATTTAAAATAGTTGGGAAATTTATAAGCAAAGAGAAGCTTTTGAAGATACCTGCAAAATGTTAGCAACAGTGAAAACATTTCCTTGCAAGACCGCCATGTGCAAAACAGGAAAAAAATCTGACGTTACAAATACTCGTACAAGGAGAAATATGACAGGTACAAGCAAGCTAATTTGACTTACTTGACATTTGAAAACAGACGAACATAGGAACTAAATATGGACCAATATCTACAGCTGTTCCACGGAAATTATGCAAGCGGATTGCAATTATTTTGTTAGAGATGTGTCTCGTACAAAACAAAATAAATATCAAAGATACGCAGTTTGTATACTTATTAAAACTAACGTGGAACCTATTGTATGATTATAATTGTTACCCAGCCCTTTGGTTCCGTAAAAATTGTGATAGAGACATTACCCGCTCAACAGCAGATCCTGGCTACGGGCCTGTAACAGGGCTCTGCGTTTCCGACCTTCATATATTCACTTTTTTAAAAATGGCATTGATCAGTCCAGTATCGCTTTTAGATAGAAGTCAATGGCCATTCGTAATTGATTCTAGACTGAATAATTCTTAGATGCAGAGCAGCGTAAATTAAGTGCACAGTCACTAAATACACAGGTGAATGAAAACTGAATCTTAAAGGTACACTTCTAAGAGAAACTAGACAAGTAAAACTTCTCATATAAATCAATATATATAATTTTTAAGATGACGAGGTTTATCAACAACCTTAAATGTTTGTAGACATATGAATAGGCAGTTCGCTTGCAGCTTTCGCTGATCTGTTATGTAATTTATTAGGGTAAATTAGCAGTTTTGAAGCAATGCAAGGAATCCATTAAGAACAACCTTTAGATTTTCCCTCCTTGGTGTCAAAAGGTTTCTTCACATTCCTTAAAATCCATTCTTTACGATTTTGTGAAGTGCATTTATCCCATGGTAACATGCCCTGTAGGCAATCAGCGTTACTTAAACACTAGGGGAAGAGAAAATATCAAAGCAACTGCATTCCTTTTTCTTCGTAACTAGTTGTAACAACAAATTCGTGCTGGTTTGATAACCGTGCTACGAGAAAAAAGAACATTATTTACTTGCAACTAGATTAATTTATACTTTTCTTTTATATATATTTGTACATTTATATTCCCTTTTCAAGTTAGTGTCCTTGAAAAATCGTTGCCAACTATAAATTTGCAATGTCAATAACAGCGTTGCCAACGTTTATGAAATTTCATAAAATGTCTGATATATTTGTTCCAAAGTTACAACTTCTTCAAGTAATTTCATTCAAGTACATACACCGTATATCGAACAATCACTGATGCTACTTTAGCAAAAGAAGCTGGCTAACATATTTCATTACTTGCAGCCGTACAGAAAATTTAAATACTTAGTTTTTTACAGAAAAAAAAAATTATGCTACACATTAGGGTGTGCCGAAAATTTATTTTCCAGATATTGGGGTTTCGAGTAGTCATCAAAAGTTGTGCATTGGTACGAAATGAAGCCATGTCAAATATGGCCGTTTTCCAAATCAACATTTTCTCGGACTCCAGGCCCAGGCTAAATATTTTTTTTGTTTCGGCGAACAAATATAACATAATATTCTACAACTTTTGCACGGTACTCAAACTCAACTTTCCAACAATTTTTTTTTTCGGCTAACATTGTACAACTAGAGTGTGCCGAAAATGGTCGATTTTTCGTTTAGAAAGTTTAATTTGTGTATCGTGCAAAAGTTGTAGAATGTTGTGTTATGTTTGTTCGCCGAAACACAACTGGATCAAAAAATATTTAGTCGGGCCCCGCGGGCCCGAGAAAAATGTTGATTTTGAAGACGGCCAAAAAATGGCCATATTTGACATTGCTTCATTTCGTACCAACGCACAACTTTTGATGACTACTCGAACCCTAATATCTGGAGAAAACAAAATCGGCCCACACTACTACACCTTTACTAAATGAAACTGCATAATATTTGTTTTCCAATATTCACCATACATAACTCTTTGTTCAATGTTTTTATTTGGTGAAAAATGTTAAGAAAAACTATTTCTTATCAAAACGCGTTTTTAAAACAAGTTTTTAAAACTCAGTGCCAAAATGGTCACATACACATTTTTCTAGTAGCAAGAACTTCGTCGCGTAAAAGGGCTACGAGAAATTCATTATGGACTAAGGCCGCCTTTTCATGTACGCGCTTGTTAGCTTGCGATTTCAATGAGTAGCCAATAGAAATTCGCAAGCGTGTATTTCTGTTGGCCACTAACAAAGGTAAATCGCAAATTTAAGCAAGCGACGAGCATGTACGTGAAAATACGGCCTTAATTACTTTTTTATTGCCCTTTTTTTCATAATACCTTATAAAAAAAACTATCGATACGCCTGCCTAAATGTCTCACACGGGGCACTTTAGTTCATAACGGAATGCATATCTCCAACAACACATATCTCACAAAGTAGGGGAAACAGTAAGCATATGATGCTTACATTTTATGTTAAGAATTTTACAGAAAATTTGTTTGTGTAATTGGTCCTTCAATCCATAGATAAGAAAATTCATACCGAAGTCCTATTAGATAGTGTTTTTTTTTTATGTGCTGTTATTCCAGAGGCACTAGGAATGAAATAAATGATAGTACAAGATCATGCGCAGTATCGGAACTCTTTTCGTGGACCAATAAACCTAAATATTAGAGTGCGCAGCTCGCACTCCGAGCCTTTTTTTTTCGGATTTTAAAAAAATACACCTACAATAGGGAAAGGGGCAGATCATGCTTGAGTAGCTTTTGTGTTTTTTGCGTCAATTAGTTAGCAGTGTAAGTCGCTGTTCTTTACAGGATACGATATTCATAACGTTAATTAAACAAACGTAGTTGGTTATTTTTAAGTGATTTTAACGTGTTTGTTTGTATATTTATATTTCTCTCTGAAATTCTGTAATTTCGACATCTTGTGAAACGCCAGAGACACCTTCCCTGCGTAAAGGTGAAATTGTGCATGATCGTTTGGACGAAGGAAGTTATACACAAAGACTAATTCCTTGTAGAGCGATTGCGTGTAAAAAATACGTACGAAGAATTTGTGTTGCGTTGAGAGAGAAGCAAACAAATCAGCAAAACCGGGTTGGAAGGACTGGGCGAAAACGCGAGCTGTCCTTCAGTAAGCGTAAAAGGACTCAAAACTTTGGCTCTGCGGAACAGAAAAGTCACTTTTAAAGACTTAGGTATAACCGTCATTGGTTAAGGTGCAGGAATTATCCCTGGGAGTGTTACAACAACTCTTTGTTTTTAAGGATAATCTAAAGCAACAACCTCCAACAAAAGATGGCAGCACTACCTCCGTATATACCTAATGTATTTTCACTGTTACACGAAATTTCATTGCTGTTCCTACAAATTCAAGCCTAGAGAGTTCAAACTTTCAGGGAAGAAAGTTCATAACCAATTCAAGAACATGATGGATGCCGATTTTTAAATTTCTCCTTTGTTCATTGTCGAAAGAGCTTCATTGTTATAGGTTTCGATATTCACAACAACAATGAAGTGATTTCAACAATGAAAGAAAACGAAAATGAAAATCGGCATCGATTATGCTATTGAATTGGTTATGAACTTTCTTCCCTGAAAGTTTGAACTCTCTAGGCTTGAATTTGTAGGAGCAGCATTGAAATTTCGTATAACAGTGAAAATACATTAGGCATACGGAGAGAGTGCTGCCATCTTTTGTTGAAGATCGTTGCTTTAGATTATTCTCAAGGGGCAAAAAGTCACACTGACCAAGGGAGAAAGGACAAAATATTCCACACAGAGCAAGGATGTTTCTAGATGGTCTCGGATACTCCAACTATGCAAAGAAATGTCTCTAGTGGACACAAGAACTAAAAACACTGAACTTGTAATGAATGGATGAAAATATGTTGCACTATATCTGACGAATGTTGACGATGTGCTCGACGTTGACTTGGGGAAATTTTCGAGTTGCAATGTGTAAATCATCCGATGTCAATCATGGTTTAGGGTGTCTGTCTTTGGGACTGGAAAACTTTATTATATAGTTGAGGGAATACTGCAGCAAGTCATTTACTAAAGCTCCTTCGAAAGCAACTGCTCCCACAGATTGTAGCGTGATTTGGTGAAGACCCATTCACTTTATGCAAGATGGAGAGGCCTGCTACCAAGCTAATAGTGTCGAAAACATATGAATGATGTTGAAAAGCGTACGTGACATGTAATAAAATGAACAAGGAATAAAAAACAGTAATTAGAATTAATTAAAAACATGTGTCGAGGCTATTTGGTAATATATATATATATATATATGGAAAATGAATATATGAAGGTCGAGGTACTGCATTTTATTGCCCATAGTTGGTTATTATATATGTAATCACGAAATTGTTATATTATCTACTGTTCCCGATTTGTTGTAATTGACAGCCCAACCAAAGATCGAGGCTTCTGCAAGGTCGTGCGCTAAGATAACTCCCTCTCATACCAAACATAATTTTGTTGTACATAAAAATTGACATGTTTCCTAAAATACATTTGAAACTGTTGCATAGCTAGAAGCAAAGGTTGAAGAGGTTGCAAGAATGCGGAGGGAAGGCGAGGCGCCCACGTTCTTATGGGTGAGGCAGGCGACGGTAGTAAATGGAAGTACGTCGTTACGTAACCATAATTAAATCAATAATTGAAAAAAAAAACACTACTACTGTAGATTCTAGATTGTAAACTTAGGCGTACTTCGTGGCTGCATTATAAATAGCTTTGTGACATAGTTTCATTCGAAAAAGAAAAACGACAATCTAAAACTTAGCCTTATACACAGGACGACTACGGAAGTAAAAACTGTTAAATTAGTTGGACTAGGAATGCTAAGACCAAAGAAATAAGACAAACATACCTAAAATGACATACATTATCATACGCTGCTGGCTATTAGTTATCAGTGTGCAAATTAACGAGGGGGAAATCGCCCCTGTGAGTCTGTATGTGCACAAATGTGCACACACATTGATTAAACGTTGATAAAACCGTTTAATGTCCGCTTTTTCAACGTTTAAACAACGCGTGTGTTACTGGGATATGATTCATCTCATTTTCTTATCAACAACAACATTTCATCCCCCTTGTAACAATGCCTTAATTCGCACACTCTTCGTTACATATAAATTCAAGAGTGACAGCTTGGGAAAACTACATCGACTATTTTTATTCGGGTGTATTTTACGAGCGCAAAGGTCTTTTTCGTTCCACCTGTCAATCATTTCAACTATCACGAGCGCACAAAATGTTGCCAAGTTTTCAACCTTTTTACTGTAAATTACAGAAGTCAGTGTAAGAACCACTCGTGGACACACGAATAAATACAAAGGGTGGGCATGTAGAAGCATAAATAAATACAATTTGAAACATGTTTCTGCAGAATGGTGTGGAACGAAATTGAAATATGTTTATTAAGTATGTTCATACTTAAATCGATTACAGATGTGTCTGCTTATTTTGGAGTCGATTGCTTTTTATTCTGTTTTAATCTTTCCATATCAATTAGGTACCTGTTGGTTTAAGAAGTAAGTCAAATGAGACAAAACTTCAGCTCTGTCAATTTATTATAAATCGTGAATATACTTTACATGTGGGTTACATTGATCGGTAAGCAATTGCCTTGAGAAAGTGAGCATTTGTAGTCCTGCCAGAACCCTCGTACATTTTTTCGCTGAAGAAGAATGAATTTCTCTTTCTGTAAACTTTCCAGTCAGGAATTATCGTTCTTGGAGACAGAAAAATTTCAATCTGCAGAACTAGTATGTCTCAGCTAATAAAAAAACGGAAGGTTTTGGCAAGGGTTTAGTAGCCAATACACACAGTTTTTCTATATACTTACTTTGAATACACAGGCTAACCGGCTTGAGCTAGAAAAACGAAATTTGGTATGAAGGTACACCGTCACTAGAAGATTAAGAAAATATTACAAAACGTCTCCAAAGACGCCATCTTGGATCCAGAAAGGCGAACCACAAAAATTCATTTTCTACACCGTTTGAGGTAGAAAAGCAAAATTGGTATGAAAGTAGATAATCATTAGTAGATTAAGTAAATATTACAAAACAATTGAAAACATCGCCATCTTGGATCCAAAATGGCCGCCAAACACATTGTTGTGAACAGCCAGCCTAAACAGCTGGAGACAGAAAAACGAAATTTGGTATTAAGGTGCATCATCATTAGTAGATTACAAACTGTCTCCAGAGACGCCATCTTGGATCCAAAATGGCGAACCCCAACAAAAAACAAGGTTTTAGTAGCCAATACACAGGCTAAACGGCTTGAGCTAGAGAAACGAAATTTGGCATAAAGGTGTATTATTAAGAGCAGTTTGCGAAAATATTATAACATTTTGAAAAAGTTCCCATCTTGGACTCAAAATGGCCACCAAAAACATTTTCAGCACCGCTTGAGCTAGATACGAAATTTGGCATAAAGGTGTATTATCAAGAGTAGTTTAGAAAAATATATTTTGAGAAAGTCGCCATGTTGGATTCAAAACGGCAACCAAAAAAAAAAAACATTTTCCACACCGTTCCAGCTAGAGAAATGAAATTTGTTATGAAGGTGCACCATCACGAGTAGATCACGACAATATAAAAAAATAAACAGTCACCATTTTTAATCCAAGATGGCCACCGCAAACCAATTTTTAAACCATTGAAGTTAGAAAAAAAAAAGAAATTTGGTATGTAGGTATACCATCGCGAGTATGTTTGAGGCACACTTACCCTATGGGGGCACAGTCCCCATTTTTCCTCCGATGTGTCGTTCAGCTTCCAGTACTATGGTACTTTGAGTACATAGTTTCAGGCTACTAAGAGTTAGCCCATTCACTTTCAATCGAAAAGAACGTCTGTTTACCGGTGACGGGCTATACTCTTGTTATATTGATTCATCTTCACGAAGGCGATCTTAGTTTTGCTTTCAGCTTGGATTTTTGTAAGCACAGGAATCACATTGTGTAGGCCTATATTGGGCCTAGGATTATAAAATTTCCCACTGGAATGGAGATTAAAGGATTTGGCGTTGCTCGTGGTTTGCAGAGCGTTACTCGCCCAAATGCATGAGGAAATCTGAAACAATGATAAAAAGGAAGTACGTACGTACATCTAGCCAATAAAGAAAACAGTAAAAGTCCAGCATTTTTGAAAAGTAGGAGGGTTAAAATTTTATACTCTAATAAATTTTGTAAAAATATTGTATAATATAAAAGTTTTGTATAATATTGTAAAATTTTGGACATGTCAGATAATTTGTGAGCTTCCACAAATTAGTTCCTCAGAATAAAAATAATATTTTGAGTACTGTTACGTAAATTCTGTTTGTTTCTCACACTAAACTTAATAGCCAATCTGCGAAGTGTAAAATGAAAGGGAAACGGGAGAATGCAAACGTGGCAACATCGTGTGCGCTCGTGGTAGTTGAAATGATTGACACGTGGAACGAAGATAAGAACTGTGCGCTCGTGGACTTCACAGTTTCATTCCACCAGTGACCATCACATTGACAACCGAAAATACATTAAAACCAGTGTTGTCAGGTGGAGGGAAATTTCCCAGAAAATGGTAAAATCCACGTGAAGGGTACATGAAGGGTAAAAGGAAAAAGAAAAAATTGGGAAATTTTGTTGAATGTTTTTGACATTTTTGTTTTAATTTTATTTTTAAAGTAAACTTAGATGGCGGGCATTTCTCAGCAATTCGAGGGAAATATTACGACGGGGACCTGACGACACTGCTTAAAATCTAAATGATCAACTAAAAATACATCGGAAAAAATAATGTGCGAATTTCAGTGTATAAAGTATAAACCGTAGAGTTCTACGTCCAGTCCACTTCCAGTCTAATCCAATGTGTACCAAATTTTCAGTTTTAACTCATTTTTATATGCTTCTTATTGCTGTGCGGTCCGTTCTTTTATTATTCAAGTCTTAATTCCCGAGTTATCGTACACTCCGTGTAATAGAAAAAACTGTAAATAATATTTTTTTTCAGCATAAATAAAAAAAACGTGCCGTACAATAACAAGCGTAAAAACTGAGTTAGAACCGAAAATTTGGTCCATATTGGCTTAGACTGAAAGTTGACAAATGAGATTAAGTGTCGTATCTGCTCCCTGGCTTCAAATATTCATGAAATTTTCGATAGCAGCGGTCAGTCCAGTATCGCTTTTAGATCCTAGTAGCACACAAACGTTGAAAATACGTGGATTAAACGTTAGTACCGAAACGTTATATTAACGATGTAAATGTACCGAAATGTCCGCCTCTTCAACGGTTTATTCGATGTTGAATAATGGTTGAGAAGAAACGATGAAGAAACGGGTTTAGTTGGCCAAAACAGAGCATGATCGCTGTCTATTGGTATACACATATTTAGTTTCATTTTATCCGTTCTTTCATCTTGATGTACGATGTTAACTTTCCAACAGTAAATAATCCCAGCGGCTGCTGTGTGGTTCCAACACAGGAACGTTCTGCATTTCTCGTTGGTAGCTTGACGCGTTGAACACTTATCCACAAATCCACAGGAGAGTCCGCTCACTCTTCTTTCACTGTAACTAAACACGTACCTTGTGTAACGTTGAAAATACGTCACATTAACGCCATATCAAGGAAATTCTATCTTCGTTGAAATATGGTTTAAAATTCAATCTTTTTTTCAACGTGCATATGAAAACATAATTAGTTTGTGTCATTCAATTCGTTTTTTAATTATATTTTGGTTTTGACATAACATTAGTGAGAAAAACAATAAACAAAATCTATACCATAGTTGAAAATAACATATTGAATACACGTTGTATTACCGCCTTATCAACGCAATGACGTCTTTGTTGAAATATGGTTTAAAACTAAACATATTTTTTTTTTCAACCGATAACGGTTAATCAACGAAATGAACCTAAAATCAACGTTGAAAACACGTATGTGCGCTACTGAAGATAGTGATGGCAACCTACTGAAAATCATATTTTCACAAAATGATAACAACTAACTATCTGCTTCATGTGATTTGTTTTTGAGTGTTTCAACTTTCGCGAGTCGCGAAATTTTACTGTTCCTAATAATAAGGCAGAACTGAGCTTATATTACGATATAGGTTTAAAACTAGAGTTCCATATGCTGTACTTGGCACATACATTAGCTCGGTGTTTCAACTTGTGCAACTTTTGGACTTTAATAATAAATTTTTCGCATGTCGTTTTTATGAATTTAAATGTAGAAATATCTAGAAGAAATTGTTAAAATAGCGATCAGGGGGGGGGGGGGTTACAAACTATACAAGAAATGATGTGATCGAGCTTATTTGAAGCGTACAAATAATGCTATTTTTTAAAACATCTGATGTAATATTAAGCTTGAAGAATTAAGCAAGAATTTTGCAAGAATTGAGAGAAATATTTAATAGTTTGAGGCATTTTGTACTAAAGTGGAAGCGGACAAATGAGAATAACTGTTCAGTCTTGTGTCTTGGCTCCAGAAACTAAATTGATTTGTAATGCAATCGAGCACTCCAATATACGAAATTAAAGTTCACTGGAAATAACTTTTTTTTTTTACCTCATTGAAATGATGGGGAAATTCTTTCGGAAATATACCGCATATTTTCCTACTTCATTTCTTTTCTTTCTTATTTTGTATTTCTGTTTTGTGTTCTAATGAAACTGGCAACATGTTTTTTTCCCTGATGAAACACGTCATTGATTTATCAGTTCACCCAATCAGAGGAGATCGGAAATTGAAAAGAAAAAAGATAGAAAAGCTCGTCCTGCAGTTAAGAAATATTTGTCGGACAATATCTTTTTTTAACTGCAAGCTAATCGTAGTGTAATAAGTTTAAAGGGATAGCCATTAACATGCTGGGAGACAGAAAAACCTGTTTATTATCTGTAGTTTCCAGTCATTAGTATCAATTTCCATGTCAGATAACTGACGGTGACTTTAAAGCTCATGATACTAGCATGAATTTAAAGCACGCAACATGGATTTGGCGTTATAATTGTTCAGATTGCTTCAAAGATTAATACTATTGTATATACAGGGTTATTCCAAAGTCACAGACAAGAAATAAAATAATTATTTCCTAACCTTTACATGGTAGGAAATAAAATTGGTTTCTTAAAAATTGAAAAAAAAAAAAAGTTCTTACCTGTACACCGAGGAACAATTTTCTCACAAAACCAACATTCTCATTAAATTTAAGGTGAGAATGTTCATATCTCAGTTGTAAGAATAGTTTTTGTCTGTGTAGATTTAAAGAAACCGATTTTACGGTGCAAATATGATCGAAAAGTCTTAGTAAATGTACCTAGTTTTTCGAGGGCGATGTCGGCGAAGATGAGGTGACGTCGGCGGCCCGGAAATGGCCTGATGACCACGTCACTTATGATCGTGACGCCGATCATCCCCTACTACGAGTATGTCCCGATCACTAGTATGTCGGGCCACCGTCGGGGTCGGCATTTGGCTTACTGTCTGTGGTGTTTTCTGAAGATTCCATAATACAAGCGGAATTTCACATCACGGAGAGAAATCGTACCGAGATGTAGTGATACGGATGGGGAAAGTGGTAGCTGAACTTTCTAGTGAAATATAAATTAAATATTGATTTGTAGAAATACATGCAAAAATGAGCAGAATGATTCGGGACAGGAAATCATTAACGTGTAAAACGTTAAAAGAAGTGACCTGACAGCACTCATTATATACATTTTCGAAATTTCAGACATTTCACCGAAATAGATTTGGTTAGATTTTTAAATTATTATTATTATGTGATCCATCATTGTGGAGTTTCTTAGTGATCTGAGTCGCTAGCGAATGACGGGTAGAAGATAATTTCTGCCCACAGAAAACTGTTTGTGAAAGGGAAAAATTTGTCTTTAAAATCTTTAGTGGTGGAAAAAATCCCTTTTGCTCTCATGATATTCTGTTCTGCTCCACATTCATTTTTCTTAGGTGTCCCGGAAATCTGAAATTATCCCGCATTTTCACATGCTGTCTCGGTGTCCTAAGAAATATTTTTTTTTTTTTCGAAAACGCAATTGCCCCGCCTTTTTAAAAGCCTTTAGGATCTATTTATTAGTTTGCTTGTAATCAGGGATTCTACTAGGTCCCGTCAATGGGGGGTGTCACACCTCAAAATCGTTGAGTAAACATCTCCAACTTAAATTCTTTTACTGTTAAAACATAGAAACCATGCAAATTCTACTTACACCGCCTTAACTTCGGCTTTACGCCTCCCAAACTAAAAATCCTGACAAAATTCCTGCTTGTGATGTCTTTCCTGGCAACATTTTCCATCTACTTCTCAATGTATTAGTAAAACCTGAGTCAGGAGACTGGCAGTGGGGACTCGAACCCGATAGCCTCTGAAGTTAAACCTGACCTTACCCATTAGACCATGTAAGCTTGATTTAATACACTGTAGAGAAAAGTTTGATTTTCTGAATGTAAAAAGAAGAATGAAGAAGAACTGTAGTGTGTGTAGGCCCCTATATATATACATCTGTCAACAACCCCTGTGTGAACATTTTTCACAACATATCTTAACAAAGACACGACTTTATTGTTTCCGGTTTCTCGTTTCAAAGTTTAAGTAACCTGCAGTCATTTAGAAAATTATCTTCAACTTTGGTGGCCACTGTTCGCGGCTGTCCCCTTTGGCCCCTTTCCCTAGAAGGTGGAGGAAAAGAAAAGGAGGCTTCCATAACAGGAAGATTCTAAAATTTCCTCCATTCTTCTCGGTCTTTTGATGTTGACCGCTGTTTCTTTTTTTTTTTTCTAAAGAAGAAAAAATTCAGTCCTTGAGAATCACCTACAACACCCCCTTCTGATTACTCGCTGTCAAAAATCCCCTGGATTCATTTATTCTGTCGCCTACCCACCTGATCTTCATCACCAACTGTGTTATAATACGTGGGGAATCCTTTTAGGTAAAAGAATGTTAGAGGTGGGTAGGATGAAAAACAGAAACATAAGATGCTCTGTTTTCTTTTTTGCTTCACAACTTCATTAAGCCACGAATCATTTGGCCTGGTTTTATTATACGATTGTGTGAGGTCTCTTGGTCCCCCACGGGGTTTGTTACTCTGCTGTGGAATACCATCACGATTTTTAAAAAAAGTATTTTTATTATTTATCTAGTTATTTATGTTTGTATTTATCATGACGATGTTTAGATTTGTATGCTAAAACAGGAATAATCAGGGATGTAGAAAGTTCATCTAACAAGAGTAACTAAAGTACGCATCGTCTAAGAATATACACACGTAATATCTGACGCTTGGTAACTCTGTTTGATATAATTTCCACTTCGAGCGATAGTTATTCTACGGAGATTGTGTTGTATGATGAAGGGCTTTTGCTCTTTGTCGGGAAGATATACTCAAGTACCGTAAACTGGGTATACTTTGACCAAATTTTTTTTTAGATTTATAAAATTTGCATTTCAATATCTCTTCAGCTTGGGAATAAAAGTTAATGGCCTTTCTCTGAGTTGAAATGTAATCTTTTCGCCTTCTTTTGAAAGTAGTAAATTGTAAGTGTGATCAAGGATGATGATGATGATGATGATAGTTGCAAATTTCTTGACGTAATGAAAGATGTAACATGTGGACCAAACAATTCTCCTGCTTTACTGATGTTTTAGTCCCAGTAGGCGATCATCTGTAACGTATGGGTGGTGCAAGATCTTGTTTGGACTTACTTATAATATGTTAGCCAGGGATCGTTCCTGCAAATCGGTGTACTCCAGATACGTGGAAAAGATTTTTCTATACTCAAAATAAACCATAAGAAGATAAAGTGAATTTTAGCCAAAAACAGATGTGAACGAATTTCTAATCTATCGACTAACTCAATGGATATATGCTGAATTTCGTATTCAATAAAGTAGTCGAGTCCTTTGATATATTTTGGATAGCTCAACACTTTATTTGTCAAACGTATCCTCAGACAATCCACTGAAGTACAAACTAACAACAATATGCGCTGAATATTTCTCAAAGTCTTTCTTACTTCGTGCTTAAAGTAATTGAATCTATCGATGTAACGAAATAAGGTGCAATGATGCTCAAAGAAGTGTTCTGCTTCAAGAATATTGTATAAATCGGCGTGGCTTTCTTTCCCTGTGTGAATGATAATTCTCTCATGTGTCATGTAATAAACATGGTAAAAGTCAATAAGGTTTTCTCCCTGTATGCGAGATCTAAGTGTTCGCAACACTGCACTTAAATTAAGTTGATAGCTGTCTGATTCACTTTGAACGGTTCCAATTGTAGCGCGCGTGTGATAAATATTCTTTTAAGTATTGACAAGCGTTCTGATCTCTACACTAGAAAGCTTCTTTCACTTCTAACGTCTCCGGAACTGAGTCCATGCACAGTTCAGTTTCATTTGCATACGTTAATACTTTTGTTTACTTCAGGATGACGCAAATAGCCAACGAGCTCAACTTTCCCTAAAGTCTGTCTCATTCACAAGACGACAGTTAGTTACGACTACTGGCAAAAGAGTAGGAGAAATTAAGAGTACTCTTTAGAATAACATAAAGACAAGTAACTGCTAAGGGAATTTAACTCACACTACTCGCTCCACCTTTCTAACAAAGGGATTGTGTCCGCTCGAGACGATTCCGTCAACAGACTATTTCTCAAATGAATGTATCCGAGTGTTTGGATTGCTTCTTTCAAGCTTATTCACCAATCTAAGCCGTTACTAAATCCTGAACTAACGACCATTTCAACACAAGAGATATCCTGGGAAACCTGACTCTGCAACTTCCGCTCCACTATTCTCAATATTAAATAGATATCCCTGTCTGATGCAATTATGTGAATACTCCTAACTGCTTGCTACGATGAACAGAACCATCCTCAAAACGGCTACTGGCAGCGAAAACTTCATAGATACGTATGCAGCAATAATTTCCTACAGCGATACAAGTTACCGTCAGCGATACAACTAATTTCCTACTTTCGCTATAAAACCCTGATAAGAGATTGATGTGCCCCAATCAAGGAATTTGCCTTACGCTTGTAGAGCTACCACCAACCGCCGTTGCACTTATGCAGGGCTCAGAAATTATGCTTAAGTGCTTTTCAGTGACCTATGGCTTTTATCTTCTGCCGGTTCATCAAATTTGCAGTACTAAGTAGGGATGGGCACAAAAACCAGGTTTTCGATTTTCCAAAAAATATTTTTTTTTAATTTTACTTAAAAAACAGGTTTCCGGCTTTTCTATCAAACAGCGTTTCTTCCTCGAAACCCGGTTTTCGTTTTTTTTGTCAAACACCGGCTTTTCTTCAAACCCTGGTTTTCGTTTTTTTTAAATCAAACCTCGGTTTTTCTTCAAAGTTCGTTTTGTTTCATCAAACATCGGAGTTTGAACAGAATCACCGAAACCCGAAGTTAGAACAAAAGCACCAAAAACGGAAGTTTGAATAAAAGCACCAAACATCGGCTCGTGCTGAGTCGAAGTGACCTTATATCATAACGGCCTAAAAATGAAAACGGTGTTAACCTGATCCCGTGGTCTTGTGGTTACGGTCGGTGATTTACACTGCGATGGGAAGGCGACATACATGAGTTACCTCATGTCGAAAACACTGATTGACGTTTTTGAGGATATTACCCACTTCCACAGGCACACTCTTGTCACTTAGATAGAGGTTCTTGGTTAATCAATACCTTTCCCATTCTTTCTCCCTGACTGAAGTTTAAGATCTAATGGCCTCTATACATGAGGCTGTAAAGACCAGATAATGATAATTTCCAAATGTTAAAAATATTTTTGTATGCTTGAAATAAACAATGTCTAACTCTCATACTATTAGAGGTAGGAATAAACCAACCCCTCCATCATGTGAAAGAACGATTAGGGCAGTGTTGCCAATTAAATATAAAACAATCACTAGATTTCAGAGACTTCCATTAAATTTGAGTTTGCTACACTTAACAATTCTGTTTCATCGAATCGCGAAAACAAAAAAATAGATTTGCAATCTTCGTCACATTCTTACTTTTTGCTCAAGAGCCTGAAAATAGTTCCACAAAATATTCCCAATATTTTGAAATTTTAGTAACTTACTCATTAAGTAATAACAAAAACTAAATCTTTAAAATGGAAACGATGTGGGATAGAGGATTAAAAATAAAACTATTTTCGAATAAATTATGCTTTTTAGCGCTTACGAATTTTAATAATTATAATTAGATAATAAATATGCAAACGTTGAGCAGTTGATAATAAAGGGTCATTGAAAAAGATTGCCGGGATTATAAACTTCTGTTATTAAAAAAGCTCACCAATGGATATATATATATATATATATATATATATATATATATATGCAATGGATGTGTACATGTGTGGTGTCTTCAAATGTTCAGGAATGTTGGAAGTTTTAGACTTGCCTTGCCTAGACGGACCAGCGGTTGAAAATCATTAGTATGCAGGGTGTTACAGAATAACACCGACGAATACACCTCATGAGATCCCTGATGCGAAAGACTCAAAAGTCCCGGGTTCGAATCCCGGCTGGAGCATGGATGTGAATTTTAACTAGCATCGCATTCATAAACGGACGGGCTGAAATCAGTCAAAGTTACTAAAAATGGCCCATACAAAATAAAGTTTCAAATTTTATTTCCTGACATGAAATTAAGGAAAGAACAGACTACAGACCATTGAGAGTGTAAAAATGGTTTATTTTAGGAATGGCCAAACGGATCCGAGTTTCGGATTTCTGGGGCATCATCATAGTGTTTCCTAATTTGTATGCATTTTGGAATTTTGTTTCGGCTATCAAATTATAAGTATTATTTTGGTTTCTTTTATTCTTCATTTTGGAGTGTTGTGAGGGGAGAGAATGAAAGCAGCATCATAGAAAGGCAGAAGAAATTGCTGAGTTATACATGGATTGCAAGAGTACTGCTACTGAAACTAATCATACAATATTATGTCACTAATACATATATTGGAGTGACAAAAAGAAAACAATTGACAGCACCCTCCTCCATCGCCAACCGTGATTACCCTTTGCCCTGTGGCGTGGTTATCAGTCACTACGCAATACACATCGCATTGTTAAAAGGAAAGAACAAAAGCATGTCCTCCTCCCTCTCCTTTTAAGCATGCATGGGTTTTTATAAAAAAATACTAAACTCCTTTCCCTGATTAATTTGCTTTTGAGATATAAAGCACGTATTTTAGAAAAAATAAAGGATGTTAGAAAAATGTTCCTATCAAATAACTTTGGACAAGAAAACAATAACAATCAGATACACAACAATTCTATAAAATATATTATTCGAGTAGCAGATGCATTGAATTAAATTGGCTTTATTTCTGGCCTTTTGTCATTTACGTAGGCAGGGATGAAGTAGGGGATGGGGAAGATATTGGCCAAGACTGGTCATAATTTACCATCCCGGCGTCGCAGTTTCAGATGGATCATAATAACGAATTAAATTTTATTTATGACTTCTGGTATGTAAAGCTCAGGCCAGGATAAGGAAGGGGAAAGGATTCGGGAAGGTGTCCGCCAGGGCCTATGCACCTGGATGGAAGCACTTTCAATATATATATTTTTTAAATGCTGGCAATACTGAGCAACTAAACCAATCAAGACACTTTCGGTTCCGCTGATACACACGATTGTTCGCTATTGTATTTCGCCCTTCGCCATAGAAAAACGGTTAATTTCAACTACTAGCGAATTCAGATATAAGTAGTGGGGGGCAAGACCGCTGCCCCCTTTCCTTACGAAACCTACTTCTGCATATACACACAATTGTTCGCTATTATATTCCGTCTTTTCCATTAGGGAAACGCTTATTATCAACAATTAACAAATATTCATGTAAGTATACGGGGCCAAGTCCCCTCTACCCCCCTCCGACAACTTTCTTTTGTTCCTGCCCGTACACTTTGACTACTTTTCGAACGACACCTCATGCATGTCTCTACATCTTATGGTTCATTATATTTATTTTGGCAAACGCTGGCAACACTGATAACGGGGTTCCTGGGGAGTGAGAACATCCACAGTGGATTCCTATTGTGTCAAACAATGTTTATGCTATGAGTAATATAATGGGAAAAGCTATTTGAAAGAAAATATATAGAAAATAGCCTGGCAACACTTCTAATTGGGTTGCATGACAACGCATGGCAACGCTGTGTTTTTGCATTGTTTCGAATAATGTGTGAGCCAAATTTGGTAAAGCTAGGTCTAACTGAATGGAAGCAATGTGAACTATTGATTTTTAGAAAATAGGCTGGCAACACTGAACCCATCAAGACGGTTCCAGGGGCTCTGAGTTATTTTAGTCAAAACCGTTCCAACGACACCTCACGGTCCTCTCTAACCCTCGTAGTTCCTGAGATTTAATTTCTGGACACAGACGGGCAGACGCCATGAGAGCCATTTGCTATCAAGGGACCTACAAAAAATAAGTACAAAACGGGCTCTCGGGTCAGTTTAGGCAGGGAACTCGCAAGAATTTTCAGTTGGGAGAGTGTAAAGCAAAAATGGGGGGCGAGTAGTTTTTTCATGATTCTACCTTTTTTAATAAAAATAGTTGTGGGGTGCTCGTGGATTTGGAGAGGTGACACCACACATTAGGGATGTGTTGTAGAATCACTGTATTTGGAAGCCCCGTAATACCGCACTTAGAATGGCCAATAGCAGTACTTGAACCTCCGTGGGATACATCTCACTGCCGGCCTGAAAATCATAACCGGACTACTACGCCATGGTAAGTTGGTGAAGATGACCGTGAAAAAGAAGGAAAACCCTAAAACAGAGTATTAAACATAAATGGGGAAATTAAATTTTGAATAAAAGCCGAAACCCGGTGTTTAAACACAAAAAACCGAATTGGAGGTTTTCATGTTTTTTGAGTGGTCCAGACTACTCGATATCATCTCTTCTGTAAGATAAGTATCAGCACACGACAGAGTATAACTTGAAATAACTAGAGTAAAAAGTATTTTCATCAATTCTCACAGGTATTGTAGTAAACATTCCATTATAACGTTTCATTTTTATATAAAAGTTTAAAAGAAACAAATAACTTTCCATCACAGAACTGTACAACTTCCGGTCGCGATTTGCTTTTCCCCTCTAGCGGGCTTCTGAATAAATACACAGGAATATCGTTGCATACTTTTCTTCATTTGTTGTTGAACATGCGGAAAACTTGCAATGAGTTATTCTCACGGTCCATCTGACTGTATCGCTTCCATCGAGACATACCGTACATGTTTGGAAATCCAATTTATTATTTCTAAAATATTTCAATAAGAAATGTATGCATTTTCTTTTTAACGAGAAAATGGGTACACGCTATAAAAGTTTACCATGGTCCGGGTAACTTTAGTTCATTTGTCACGAAGTCAAATTAATACATGAATATTATGTACAGTAACACTATATTTCAGTACTGAAGAGTATTTTCTGACTATTGTAAACACATGGAGGAAATTAACAGTGTTGTTACTCCCTTTCTTGAATGAATACGAAGCATCTCGGAGGAAAAACAGCACAGACTTGAACAGTACCGGTACCACACTGCACGGTTTTACGAACAAAATTCTTGCAATTTAGGCACTGTATAGTATTCTCGTCTAGAAATAACAGGGAGGCTAATTTTTATTATTACATCGCACCACTTGTACACCATTTCATCCTTAATATTGGTCCATTTCCAAAACTTCCTTTCTCCATGCAACCAACTGTAGGTCAATCAATGGCATTCAGATATGCAATACAGTAACCACAAGTGGATAATACTGATTATTATATTGAACATCATCTCCAAGACATGCCTCATCATCAAGCCTTTTTAAATTTGGTAAAGCTATTGTTTTAAACCAGTCTTCAAAACTCGGAACTTTCAAATCATCCATTCTTGGAACGGTTGTATTGTGCTTCTGGAGGACCATTCTCTGTCCAAGTTGACCATAAATATTCTGCCTTGTGTACTACGTATGAAGGGAGGAAGTTTACCCTCTTTTCCCTAAAGAAAATGTGGGTCAATGTTCCCTCAAAATTCGGACCAAAGTTACTTCACACATTTACCGACTTCATACATACAGTACATGAGAACTAACAAAAAAAAAGTAAAAGCGTTTGCTTACCACTGTTCACTAATAAACATATTTTCACTTTCTACTTACTTGTGCACATTAATGAAATGCAATAAACAATAGTTGTGAGACTTTAAACAACATTTTTTTTTTTACTTCCGTCCAATTAAACGGACCTTACGCCTCACGTTACGTAAACAAATGACAAGCGCCAACGTGTACATGTTTTCAGCATGGAGGTTTTCAGTGCTATAATACTTCGATCCACAAAATTTTGTACCGAAAGAAAGAATAATTGCCATTTGTGCCTTGTTTAGATTACTAACATTTTACGATGGTAAAACTTATGGGTAAAACTAACTTGCGTTCAGACTAGGGATGTCAACGACTCGGTCAGACTCGAGTCGGTGCTCAGTACCTACTCGAGTCGAGTCGAGTCGGTGCTCACAGCTGCTCGAGTCGAGTCGGCGCTCACTATGTGCTCCAGTCGAGTCGAGTCGGCGCCCACTATGTGCTCGAGTCGAGTCGCCGCTCACTATGTGCTCGAGTCGGCGCTCACTATGTGCTCGAGTCGAGTCCAGTCGACGCTCACTATGTGCTCAAGTCGAGTCGGCGCTCAGTAGGTGCTAGAGTCGAGTCGAGTCAGTACTCAGAACTGCTCGAGTCGAGTCGAGTCGGTACTCAGAACTGCTCGAGTCGGTGCTCACTATGTGCTCGAGTCGAGCCGAGTCGCTGCTCAGAGAGTGACCGAGAACCTTATGACTCGGTTACAGTGAGTCGAGTTAGAGCGACGACTCGACTCGAGCGTTAGACTCGCCGCTCGAGCCGAGCGGATTGACATAACCGTCTGAAAAGTAGTCAGTGGACGATGTCATAGTAATGCAAAGTTATCTTACCTCATAATTTATACACAGCTATCTCGGTTTCTACTTGTTCAGTTATTCGAGAACACTTAGAACAACAAATTTACTTTGCCAAGGAGATCAATAAACTAACTTCACATCGACTATCATGCTATCTAGTATCATTGTGTCCAAAGTTAGTAGGAAAGAAACAGCAAATAGTAAAACTAAATTAACATAAACATTAATAAAAAACTTCTTAAAGACATTATTTTCTTAATCAATTCGTACTAAAAAGGAAAATAATGTTTATGCATGCCTAAAAAGAAAAGTATGAGGCGCTCTCTCATATACAATCACTTTATAAATTCTTGAAATGACGCGCCCCATTATTTTCTTATTAGTCACGCATAAACAAAATTATTATTATTATTTTTTTACTTTTTAGTACGAATTGATTAAGAAAAGAATGTCTTTAAAGAGTATTTTTCGAGTTATTTTGATGTCAACGACTCACTCGACTCGAGTCGGTACTCAGAACTGCTCGAGTCGAGCCGAGTCGGCGCTCACTATGTGCTCGAGTCGAGCCGAGTCGCTGCTCAGATAGACTCACCTTGGGACTCGGTTACAGTGAGTCGAGCTCGAGCGACGACTCGAGCCGAGCGGATTGCCATCCCTAGTTCAGACTACCGAACTTAACTTGGTTATCGTGCTTGAACTACCACTGTCTGTAAAGCAACAGGTTGAGGTTTCCGTGGTTGAGTAAAGAATCTGGTTGTTACACGGGAGATTATTAAATTATAAAAAATGAACACAAATGAATTGATTGTAGCGTCAAATTTTGTAGATTAGTTCTGCCATCATTCTTTTATATTTTTAAAGTAGTACGCACCACTATTATACTATATATATTTCGATAAAGAAAGAAATAAACTCGCGAAGTGATTCGTGCTTAATAACTAACTTGCGTTTAGACAGTCGTTTCTTACTAACGTTACAAGATAACCGTCGTAAGTTGACGCTGGTTAAATTTGAAACCCGCGTTAACGGTAACTACCGTTTACATTACTAAAATGAACTCTGGTTAATGTTAACCATGGTAAAATGTTAGTATTGTAAACAAGGCATTAGCATGAAGACAAATCTTTTTCGTCAGTTGGGCCAAAGTTACCTTTACATGGCCAAAGTATACCCAGTTTACGGTAATTGTTTTCGTAACTTCAACTATAACATTAGAATTGTTTACTAGATAAGGTTTTTACTTACAATCGTATGAGGCATATGTAAATACGTAGAATATATATAAGTGCATAGATAATTACTACAGTAAACGAGAACTTACGCTCAATGCTGTGATTGATTATTATTGCCATCTACAACAGCTCAATAAACGAGACAGAAGCGAAGGGAAGAGTAGTCTACGCATGCAAGGATAACTTATCACAAATTGTAGCAAAATTGCCAAACTCTCGACAAATTGCTGCAGAACTGCGTACGCAACTCTAGTAACTTGTCGCAATAAACAGCACCAGACCTAGTGGACACTTGATGAAAGTACTTGTAAAATGCAGCCAGTACAAGAGGACTGTAATTGCTCTGCAACTCCCCAGCAACTGCTCTGCAAGTCTGCAGCAATTGATCTGTAACTGTCTAGCAATTCATCTGCTACCCAGCAAAAATTGCTCTGCAATTGTATAGCAATTGCTATGCCATGTTCGAGGAAATGCTTTGCGGTAAAGTAAGCTATACGATACCTCTCATTATTAAGTCTATGGTAGAATTGCAGGGCTAACTTGTTTCGTGATTATTTGACATGGAATGGCCCTATAGGGAAAGACCTATCACTTGTTCGTGTTTTGCTCTGGAAAATATCCTGTAATGGTCCTTATACAGCAATGACCTCTATCTAAAGCGATACTGGACTGACTACTGCCATTGAAAATTTCATGAATATATGAAGCCATGGAGCGGAAAGAACAATTAAGGCTCCTTGCTAGTCCCTTCCCCCACTTTTTTTTAACATTTTTCAAAATATTTCAGAATCTCATTAACATTATTAAAATTTTAAGAAGATACATCTCTAGCACTTACAAATTACTATAAAATACAATGTACAGAGATCTCGAGATCTTGTTCATTGATGAGTGATACGTTGTTAATTAAATATTGACATCATAATCTTTGACAACGAATCACTCATCAATGTACAAGATCTCGAGGTTGCTGTCCATTGTATTTTATAGTAATTTATAAGTACTAGAGATGTATTTTCTTAAAATTCTGATAATGCTGTTAGATTTTGAAAATAGTTAAACAGTCGGGGAGGGACTAGCGAGGAGCCTTAATCTCGTTTGTCCACTTTCAGTCTAAACCAATATGGGCCAAATTTTCGGTTTTAACTCACGCTTGAGTTTTCTATTTGTCTTAATTCCTGCAAAACACGTAAATATTATTTGCAGTATTTTCTATTATATACAGTGTACTATTATATGAATAACTTAGGAATTAAGACTTAAATACGTAAATAAACAAAAAACTGGCCGCACAGCAGTGAGAAGCGAGTTGAAACTAAAACTTTGGTCCACATTGGATTAGACTAGAAGTGGACAGATGAGTTTAAATATTTGCTCTGGCGTCTGTATCTTTCAACACTAAGGGTGAGTTCTACAATCGACCGCTAAGTTGAGGCCAAGTCTGATTTTGGCCAATGAGAGTTGCCTCAACTTAGCGCTGACTAGAAGTTTAGCGGTCGATTGTAGAACTGACCGTAAATAGTCACTCCAGTATTACGTAGAGCTGGATGTTATAGACTCATCATTTTTTTGCTTTGAATTTAATTTAGTATTAGATACTTGCGTATGAATATCTGCGCCATTGCAGAGACTGCATACAAGCATGAGGTATTTACAGAATACAGTAACTATATAAATTGTTGATTTCCATTTTCTCTTTTTTCTGTTTGCAGGTCCTGCAATGCCAGTTCTCAAGGTTATGATGGCTGCGATTCGATGTGCTGTGGTCGCGGTTATCGGACAATCACAATCGAAAGAAAAGAAAGATGTCGCTGCAAGTACTACTGGTGTTGTTACGTCAAGTGTAAAATATGCCGTCGATGGGTTGATATACACGAGTGTTTGTGATTTTTATTTTGCATGTAAGTTCTCGCTTATAGCTCTTGCCAAAATTGAAATAACTTCTAATATATATTTACGTAATGAAGATGAATAATAATTAATTGACACTAAGCCAAAAGAGACTATTTAGCGATTTAAGCACGTGAGAAGAACACGACCTTGACCAAATATGCATTGCACGTGAAAATGAGTGGAAATTGGGCGTTGTCGTATTTTCGTAAAGGTTAAGCGTTGATGAAAATGTGTGCAAAGACACAAGCGTAGGAAAAATATAGATATTCACTACGAAGTGTTGTTTGAACGCTGTGTATAACTAATTTTTACATGAAAACGAATTAGTCTTTCTTAATCAGTGACAGCGCCAGTGAAAATCAGGTGGTTTCAGCTCAAATGACTAAGGATCATCGTATTTCTATCTACAGAAAGAGCATTCGTAGTCACTGTCGTTGCTTGAAAAGTAAAATTAGTGAGTCGTGTGACTTAAAAAAAAAAAATCATTCTGTCCTGCGGGATGCGATTACTCAATTGTGTAGTAAATGACAAGAGATTTTAATGTTTCCGGCTTTAACTAGACCCAACATCTCGTCTTGAGGTCTAGCTAAAATCAAATTGAAACCATGCATAGAAGTGGTAAAGAGGTTGGAATTCTGGACGAAGCCTAATGCAGATTCCTTCTGTATTTCGTAGAAGGCAATGAAATAGAAAAGTTTTAGTACTCACATTTTGTGAAATATATAAGGACATGGTTATAGGGATATAAAGTGTATATAACTGATGCACCCAATATTTACAAGGTCAATACGCACAACAACACATTTTTTTTTTAATGAATGTTATTGCTCACATACATGACCGTAAGTTACAACGTTAGTAAACAAAGCACTAAATCCAATCTTTGATTTAGCAATGTTAAAACAAACTAAATTATTAATTTTATTGTGTATTTATAATAGCTACTTGTTTACTATAAAATATTTGTCACTACCACCCAGAATATTTAAGAATTTACTTAACTTCATATATCTTCCCAAACTACTTTTATTTTTATTATAACTGTGTTTATCTGGAAACGTTATAACACGAACGCATTTTCTGACCCTTGAATTATGTGCAGTGCGCCGCTTCAAAACTGGTCTAGTAGGTGTTGAACATAAATGGGCTCACTGTTTCTTTGAGG
>JAGDQP010003882.1:68506-89962 GCA_022664845.1 Lepisma saccharinum | reverse complement strand
TTTGGAACTACCTTAATAATAAGAAAAGTCATAAGTTGGAAGTTAGTCACATGACCTATAATAATCAAACTCTTACTTCTGATTCTGCTATTGCTGACGGGTTCGCTCAATATTTTAAGAGTGTTTATTCTTCATCCTCGGCAGATTGCAATGGATATGAATCTTCAAATTTATATGTATCGCATTGTTTGATGGTGAATTCCATATCCGAACAAGAATATTTTAATTCTCTTAAAAATATAAAACCATCAAAGTCATCGGGTTCAGATTTAATACCCACTTATATTGTAAAGGGATGTGGTGAGGTGTTAAAGAAACCGTTATGTTATATTTACAACCTCATATTGAAAACATCTGTGTATCCAGAGGCTTGGAAAATCAGCAAAGTTCGTCCTATTCTTAAGAAGGGAAACCCAATAAATATAGAAAAATATAGACCTATTTCATTAATTTCTTCTATAGCCAAAGTATTTGAGCACATTCTTTACAGACGAATATTTAATCATGTAAAACCTTATATATCAATACATCAACACGGTTTTTATCCAAGGAGGTCAATAGTTAAGAATCTTCTTACTTATGTTCAATATATATCAGATACTCTCAATAATAATTTTTCTGTTGATACGATCTATACTGATTTTTCAAAAGCTTTTGATAAATTGGACCATGCTATTTTGATTAAGAAATTATCTAATTTTGGATTTTCAAGACAACTGTTGCAGTTGATCTCTTCGTATTTAAAAGACAGGAAACAATATGTTGTTTACAATAATCAGAGATCTGACCTATTTGATGTTCACTCTGGCGTGCCTCAAGGATCTAAGCTTGGACCGTTATTTTTTGTATTATTTATTAATGATTTACCAACGGTTCTCAAATACTCAAACTGTTTACTGTACGCGGATGACATGAAATTGTTTAGACAAATAAGAGTAGATGAGGATGTTTCGAAGTTACAAGCAGATTTAAACAGTTGTTATGAGTGGAGTATTCAAAATAAACTGCATTTCAATATAAATAAATGCATTTCAATTACCTTTTCTAGGAAAAATAGACCAATTCATTTTGAATATAAGATTAATGACTTAAATATCAAAAGAAACCAAGAGGTAAACGATTTAGGAATTCTCTTTAATAATAAACTATCTTTCAATGCACATGTAGAAAAAGTATGCAATGAGGCTTATAAACTCTTAGGATTTGTGATAAGGAACACACGAGAATTCCGCAACTTTAATGCTTTAATAATTGTATTTAATACTTTTATGAGAAGCAAACTAGAGTATGCTTCGATAATCTGGACTCCTTACTACAAGCAATTTATTAACAAAATTGAACGTATTCAAAACAAATTTCTGAGATACCTCTATTACAAGATTTTTAGAATTAATTCTTATCAAGAAAGGGTGTCGTACAACACACTTTTAAAGATTTTTGGTATAAGTTCGTTGGCAACCAGACACGAGCTCTTGCAGTTAACCTTTCTTTATAAATTAGTAAATGGAATCATTGATAGCTCGGAGTGTCTAAAGCTATTGAATTTTAATACAAAAGCTATCAATTTAAGGAGTAGATTGCTGTTTAATTGTAATAGATCTAAAACTATTGCACATTCCAATTCACATGTTACAAGAATGTGTCAGTTATTCAACAAACTGGCGCCAAACAATGTGTATGTTGATTTTGCTATGCCTTATTCTACTTATGTAAAAACTCTTAAATATAATCCACGATTGTTGTGAAATTTTTTAACTTGATATTGTATTATATTTAGTCTTTCGATTTTACTTATTAGTGACAAGTAATTCCGTTGAGATAATTGTGTCCGAGTACTTTCATTTATGTTTCAGTTTTTTTTCTCTCGTTTCTAATATTTGACGTATTTTAATATTCATATTTACCACTTGTTGATTATTTTCATGTATTTTTTTCTTTTTTTTTGTCTTTCTTTTGTATCATAGCCATTTGTAATATTCTTGTTGTAATATTTGTAATTTGCTACTTGTTGATTATTTTCATGTATTTTTTTTTCATTGTTTCTTTTGCTTTTGTTTGTCTTTCTTTTGTATCATAACCATTTTTAATATTCCTTATTATGTAAGCCTATTGTAAATTGGGTATTTCTTTTCCTGTAATAGGCGACTTATAAATAAATAAACAGTGACAAGGTGGGTTCCTCGATGTAAAACTATAAGTTGTTAAGCAGAAGAGAAAAGCAGGAGGAACGTTTTAGGACGCTGCGCAATTTGCTATGCAAATATCATCTTACTCAATACTACGAGTCCGCGACCAGGACAAAATACGAGACAGCATACCCTGTATAAGACTCCAGAGGTCTGAATAGAATTTGGCCGAGTTCACCAAAGTACCGACTAATTTCGAAGAGAAAATCAGAACTATATTACGGAGGGGAAACCTAAGTATTAACGAAGTTACCAACCACTCTAAATCGTTAATGCCAAAGTTAATAGGAAAGTGGGAATCTGCCTTTGAGGACAGCAAGGCCCATTTCAGTCCGGATGTCACAAACAAAGTGGTCTAGCGTGACACAATTAACGCGTTGTATTTCCTGACGAGGTCCTACAATGAACCAAGAAGACTAAAAAAATCCACTATAAGGATTACTTGGATTGTAAATAGAAATAGAAGTATTACCAGCATTGCATAACTTGTTTCAATATACTAACGTAAATTGTAGACATTTCCTAGCTTATGTCAATGGTCCTCAACGCAAACACTCCTTAAGGTATAGTATATTTCGTGATATCACATATGCTTTCTGATTAACCTGTCTTCTAATAAATTAATGAAAACAGTCGTTTCTGTATTATTTTTATTACATTATTGTTCGATCAAATTTTGCTTTACAGACAGTATACAGACAAAAAGGAACTATTTTCACCACGAAAGGAAGCTCGCATCACCACTATATTTTTCTTCTGATCTTCTCATCAATGCTACTTAGGTATCCCAACGCAATTGGATCGCTTCCAGGAGTTAATTGCGGGTGATAATGTTATTTCTCTGCCATCCGATTCCTCTGCCATTCTAAGAAATTGGTACTATACTAATGAAAATACTTAAACTATCTTACAAATAAAATACAGAAACACTTTTGTCCTTATTGTGGTTAGTATGAAATGAAGAAATAAAGACTTGCTGTGTTGTTATTTGTATGATAGTGAAATGATGTTCTGTCCTTTATAATTTCTGGTCACACTGTAACCACTCGTTGTTTCTTTTCATATGTTTTAATGAACAAAAATGTACAATTACAAACTGATTTCTGAAGAGACCATCAAATGAGCAATCATCTAACCTGTCCTAGTCTTTCCACGTAAACGTTACACAGAAAACTAAAGTAATTTACGAAAAGAAACACGAAGGGAACAGAAAAAAACATTTAGCTCATTTACTAATTTTATATACCTAGACATATTGGCGAGCCCCTGGAAATAAATAAGTTCGCACTTGATTTCTATTGATTCCGCGATGATCATCTGCACCACAATCTATCAATTTCCCTCCATTCCACATTTGTGTACTTCTATGTTTCACTTTCCGGATGGTTTGTGAACGACAAGGCAGTACTGCGATTTTTGACTCGCCCATAAATATTTTATCTTAATACTAAATATGCATGCCATTTGTAGCAAAATGGTACGTGATATGACTTTCTTTAATATTTTCGACTTCAACACACCGAGAAACAGTCAGGACATCTGAAATTAAGGAAAAAAATATTTCATAGTTAACTAGTGAAATAGTAATAAATTAGACTACTGTATTTTACTGAGGAAAATGAAATCAAAACGTATCACGAAAGACATAAGTAACTAATTAACTAACGCTTTGGCATACATAGCACGAAAGTGCACAATGCAGTAATACACATTATTCTCAGGCCACATCAAGCCAGTTTCTATCACGAATATTTTCTTATCGAAGCTCCCTTCTAATATTGGGCTCCAAACGATGTCTGGAACTTCCCAACGGCCTGCTTCCCTCCGGCTTAAAAACTAAAATGTAATATAATCTTTGTACTCTATTCATTAACAGGTTTTCATTATTCTTATAAAATCAGGGAACCATACACTCTGTAGAGTTCTTGATTACAAAGTCTTCTTCATTCGAAAGTGCCCTCATGTCTTATCGGTCCGAATAACTATCCCAAAAGCTTATTTTCAAACACGTACAATTTATGCTCAACCGTTAGGGTCGTACTCCAACATTTATGCATTAACGGCAGACCGGAGCAAGAAATCGAAGACCTATACCAGGAGATACAGAAGATTAAGGATAGTAGCGAATCGCATTATAAAATTGTAATGGGAGAGTTCAATGCGAAAGCAGGAACTAAGCAGAGCAGTGACACGAAAGTGGGAAACTTTGGGTTTGGCAAAAAAACAACACATTAGAGAAGTTAGTGAAATTCTCAGAACCTAACAGATTGTTCATTTCCAATACACTTTTCAAGAAACCGCCCCAGAGAAAGTGGACATGGAAAGTTCCCAATGAGACTAAAAAGGATATAGACTACGCTTTATCGAATAACAGGGAAATTCTGCAAGACGTGTCTCTTCGGAACAGTTTCAAAATCTCGAGTGTAAGTTGATGTAAGTTGAAATTAAATACTAGACTTGAGAGGGAGAAGCTTACCAGAAAAAATACGCTACATTCAGATATAGAAAATCTAGGGAAATACAGACAGACATTCGAGATAAAACTAAGCAAGAGATTTAGTGCCTTGAAAGAGTTAGAGAATGAAGAATACATTAATTACAGAAATAAAATACTGACTGAGATAATAAGAGAAACAACCAAGCAAATAGCATGCATCAAAAAGAAGAAAAAGAGCAAAATCTCAGAAGAAACTCTAAACTCTTGATGAAAATAAGAAGGAAACTGAAAGGAGAGGAAAATTGCATAAGGAGGATTGAGTACATAGAACTAAATAAAACCGTAAGGTAGAAAATAAGAGAGGATGTACAAAGATACAACGACAATCTTGTTGGAAGTACAATCGAGGAAAACAAGAGTTTGAAGAAAACAAAACAGCATCTCATGATAGGGGGAAAAATAACTGCAGTTAAGAGACCAGACGCGATCGTAAAACGAAATAAGGAGAAAATTATAAAAAAATTGCAAAATTCTACACAGAATTGTACTGCTTCGAAGAAGAACTAGGAAATGAAGATTCAGAAGATAATGAAGTCCCAGACGTAATGAAAGGAGAAGTAGATCAAGTACTTCGAGGGATGAAGAACGGAAAATCGCAGGAAAAGATAGACCCACAGCAAAGATGTTTAAATGGGGAGGTGAAAAGATAAAAGAAGAATTTGTCAAATTATTTTCTATGTGCTTGAGTAAGAGAGGAATACGGTCAAGTTGAAATAATGCTGTTATCATTTGGTTGTACAAGAAAGATGACAAAGAACACGTCGAAACCTACAGACCAATTAGATTACTGTCAGTTCTATACAAAAGGTTCACCAAAGTTATTTTGAATCGTATTGAACGAGACTTGGATTTTAACCAGTAAAAGAAACAAGCCGGATTTCGTCGTGGATTTAGCACAAAGGACCACACACAAGCATTGAATGAAATAATGGAAAGAACTAATGAATATGAACTTCCACTATGCCTGTGATGCATAGAATTTGAAAAAGCTTTCGATTAGATTTCCTTGGCAGCAGTACTTAAATCACTTGAACATCAAGGCATCGAAAGTGCATACATCATATACTCGACTGCTACATATGTCATTAGACTATATCAAGAAAGCGAAAAAAATTAAAGCAGGCAAAGGCGAGGAGATTCAGTTTCTCCAAAACTATTTTTAGCGGTCCTGGATAGAGTGTTCCAGAATTTAAACTGGGATTAAGTTGGAATTAAAATTAATGGCGAATATCTTCCTCACCTACGGTTCGCTGATGATATAGTCCTGTTTGCTTAAAGTGCAGAAAAACTACAAACCAGAATGGAAGAACTGAGTAACGAGAGTTCGAAAATAGGCCTTAAAATGAACTTAAGTAAAACAAAAGTAATATACAACCAACATGCTGCAAAGAAGGTAGTGAAGATTAACGGAGAGACAATAGGCATAGTTGATGAGTATGTTTACCTAGGGCAGCTTAAAACATCGGATGCAAAGCTGACTGATGAAATAAATAGAAGATGTAAAATGGCGTGGAGTTTGTTTATAAGCCTACACTTTATTTTCAAAAGCAAACTACCAATGTGTCTCAAGCGTAAAATTTATAATCAATGTGTCTTACCTGCGAGTGTGTTTGTGGCTGTGAAACTTTTACATTGAATGCACAAACAACTAAAAGATTGAGAGTCACACAAAGAGCAATGAAGATATGCAAGCTAGGAATAACAAGGAGCGACAGGAAGACAAATGAATGGATTCACGCACAAACAAAGGTAGAGGATGTAATCAAGGCTACGAAGCATATAAAGTTGAGATGGACCGGTCACATAGCTGGACGAACAGATGGAAGATGGACGACAAATGTAGTACATTGGATTCATAGAGAAAAAACTACCAAGACGACGCCTTCATCCAGCAGTGGATGGAAAACAGCTGAATATGATGAATATGATGAACCATTCTACATATTTCAATTTGTGCTAAGGTAACAACAGTTCTAGGAATCTTAAGGTTGTTTTAATTTGTTCATAATAAATGGAAATCGGTCAAATGCTCAGTGTATACAGAAACCATTAAAATGGTCCCTTCATTGACTCAGTACCGGAACATTCTTTTAAAGTTTACAAGTTCTGAAAGACCAACTTTGGAACTACTGTACCGCGTAAAAAACGCTTATCTTCAAGGGGAAGTTGGCGAAGGTCACGTTAGCCGATATTAGAAAGATCCGGCTATACATATCAATACCATATAAAGAATTTTAAAGAGGAATTTATATGTGACCCTCAACAGAAAATGGCATTGGAGATGGTGACTAAACAAATCATATAAACATCAACATATCTAACTAACTCTATGGCTTACGGAACTCGCAAGTTAATCGCCGCAGAACAAATGCTAGCCATTGAATTCTATCCTGGGTAATATCAAGCCAGTTTTCATCACGAACATCTACTTTTCAAAGATCTCTTCTAATATTGTCCTCCCAATGGTCTCCTTCCATCCGGCTTTCCAATCAGGTTAGAATATAATATTCGTCCCCCCCACCCCCATCAATATCAGCATAAACATCAACATAAGACCCATTAAACCATGTAACTTTTGTAAAGCATAAAAAGTTACCGAAATGTCATCTTTTGTATCTTTCAACACTAAAAGTCTGTAAAAAAACCACTTACTTCTATACTAAATTACCGTTTCATGCTATAAGGAGATTAGTCAACCATTTCTAACAACGTTTTCTCGCTACAAAAACATTGTTTTACTCAATTCAAGTAGATCCTTTTAACTTAGTTGTAATAAGAAGATTTTCTACTAAAAAGACACTGTTGTTGTCCAAGGTAAACTTTTGGTACAATTTCCTGTGTTTGTCACAACTAATGTCACTTGACTGATGTCGTTTTAACATACACTGCTTAATTTCCAACTTCAAATTCCTTAATATCGACATTAATCGTGAGGTTGGGAGTTTCCGGACTGAACAGAATTGTTGTCCCATGCTTAAAGACTTTCTATTTATTCCCTAACCTCGTTCTTTCCTGTTACATATGCTCCCAAGCATGTAAATTAACTTATTTTATAATTTGTATTTCATTTTTTACACCTTTGCCCATTTCCTCAATATTGTATACATCTTTCACACGATAATAGTCCTGTTCATGGTCTTAACCTCCCTCGTTAACACTTTTTACGTTTTCGAAAAGTTGCTATAGATTACCTATAAATAGCACATTACTTTCTTAAGAAGCATAAGGAGAATGCAATCTCGACAATCTAGTACATAGAATCTCAATTACGATATGACGTATCATAGTAAAAATAATCCAATTACTGCAAGATGAAAATGTCGACTCAAGTCCAGGAAAGTGAACCTAAATATTATCGATAGTAAATCTAAAATCATTATTTTCTTCTTGATAGTTCGGAAGCAAATGCTTCTATATGCAACAAAATATTCGAAATAAGGAGCTATTTAAATTTGTGTTCCTAATTTTGACACAAATTGTTTCAACGCTAAAGCTTGTTGACATTACAACAAGCATGCATTTTGCACATTTTCAGTTTGCATTTTGTACACGTCTTTTCATAAACTGTTATATATTATACTTTACTGATTAGCTTCACCAAGCATTAAGTTCATGGAGAACATAAATTAAAGTTTTCCTCCTTAATAGAAATTGCAATTGTATATCTGGAATACCAAACGTAATCACTACAAATAAAGAGAACATTTTCATCAGAACGAACTTGTAGCTTGTAAAGAAAAGAACAAAGAATCGTCTATTGCAATTTATTTATATTTTAATTTACATTCATCTTTGTAAGGAAGAATTAACCAAGAATTCCACGACCTCCTACTCCAGCATGAAGGTTTCCACCAACACGCTTGACGATGGCGTTAAATCCATTGATGTCATCAGCTCCATAAGTGACAATTCTTACACTGCCGTCAGGCTCCACAAGGCTGTATTGTCCCTTCACAACAGGACCATCGCGGACTTCGGTCTGTTGCTTGTTGTCTCCGGTCAAGTGGTCGCTGACTGCGTAGCCAAATTGGTATCGTGGATAGGCCTAGAGGGTTACAAAATTAGTTCATCAAAAACATAATAATTGAATATGCAAACGCCGAACAAAAATTAGTGATCGCCAAAACAGAAATTTGTAAAAAATTAAACTGAATATTTTTTTCATTACGGAGGGATATTTATCTACCATATGTGATCTCCAATTTAATTTCATCTATTAAAATTAATCGTTCATACGTTACAATTTGTTTAAATATCATCTGGAAGTTCCAGAAGAATTTAAACTTTTTGTTCCCATTTGTTCTGAAAATTCTTGCATGAGATTGGGTATGGTGTTCCGACGGTCATATCTTAAAAAGTATCTACTTCTTCTAGATATATTTACACATTCAATATATTATCCAAAATATATTGTTTTTAATTTACAGTTGTAGAAATTGAGGAAGATTTTAAACTACCTTAAAAAATTAAAAAATACAAGGAAATCTTTGGATAAAACATTAAAACCGAACAATTGTTATTAAAAAGCCTAATATTTTTTTTATTTTAGGAAATTGTTTAATGGTATTTGAAAGTTTTGTATTTACACTCCTTTAGCCTATCTCTTATCTCTTCAATGTATTTAGTATTATCGTAGTAGTAATGAAAGCTATCGTCTAGCTCTTATTACATTTGATTTTTTATATTTAGGGCCCTCAGACAGCTTTCGCTCTGACTGAATAAATGACGATGTAATGATGGTGAAATGATGAAAGTAGGATGAAACCGGAGGACTCGGAGGAAAATAAGCGGTCAGGGTGTTGGTCTAACTCAAAGTCTATATGACAAGCTGGGATCGAAATAGAAACGCACGCGCCAGAAGTGAACGTACTACCACTGAGCCATCGTGGTATGTCTAGGATAATCTAAGTTCCGCCGTTAAACTCCCTGAAGGCATTCAAGGACACCGCAAATATATTGTCACTCTGACCATGGTAATAAATACCCTAAGCTGCGCTGCTTCCCAGTGCTTATCTAATATTAGGTAGAAAAGTGGTGAGGAAGCTATTAAAGAAATTTCCTTCGTCGAGACATTTGTACCTCGTACTTCTGAGGCATCAGTCAGGTTCAAGTATTACTTAAAGTCATTCTGAATAATGTTTTTCATAACCTTCGTCGGCTTCAAAATACTTAGGTGATAGCAATTCTGAGTATAAATCCCTAGCTCATCTGTTTTCCGGTCTGTGTCAGCTTCAAATCATAACTGCTTGCCTACAACATAAATAAATGCATTTCTAAATACTTACGTAATAGTCAACGCCACCGATGCCACCAAGAACACCAACAGCGTAGGCAGATGAAGCAATTGCTACGAGAGCAAAAACGATCTGCAAGAAGATACAAAATACATAAAATATTAAAATTAGGTTGGTTGGAAGTTATGAAAGGAGAATTATTAATATTTAATGAAACTTAAATTATATTTTTTTAATGGAAGTTAAACATTGCTTCTTGTATTGTATCTGGATAAATTGATATACAAATATATTTCTCTAATATACTATTTTAATAAATGTAAGTCTCTCTCTCTCTCTCTCTCTCTCTCTCTGTGTGTGTGTGCGTGTGTTTGTCTCTCTCTCCCTATCTATCTATCTCTTTCTCACTTTATAGAAAAATAGATATAGACATGGGTATATTCCTACATGCCTAGGTATGATTAACGGTGAAAAGAATTCCATGCATTCGGACTACAATATCACTGAGTTTCTGCATCTCTTTATTTTTAAATTGTTTCCATGTTCCTGGAAAATATCTAGTTTGCCTAGGTAAATCTACTACGATAAACCTTACTATCACTGATCCAATGGTATTTTTAGAATTTAAAAAAAAATGTTCTATATCTCAATTAGAGAAATAATTGACTGATATGTCCAAAATTAGCAAATTCTATTAAAGTCAAATGTATTGGCATGTCTAGCTTTCTTGATAATGAATTGCGTTAGCAGAAACGAAATAGAGCAAGCATAACTACAAATGATTCCACTAGAGTGACCAACCGAACCCAAAGCTAACAATACTCTAGGCTTGCATCAAGACGTAAAGTAATAAATTGTTATTTGTAATCCTTGTATTCTTCAAGCATGATAAAGGTACTTTAAAAATTTTCATAAATGAATTAATAATTTAAGATGATCGACGAAAAAATAAGTTTATGTGTGTGTCAAACAGACTTAATAAACGTTGTTTTTATATTTTATCTGGTTGAGAATACTACCAGATGTAAGCGAAACTTTATTCATGGTTTATTTATGTTTAATACTAATTTATTTCACAAAAATATAAGAAGTTAACCATACAATAAAGTTCTGCTTCGCGAAATGGGAAATGTCTTAGTTCTTGGTGTGAGTATTCCTCGGTTTCACCTTCTTTTTGGTTTATGAATTTCGGTTATCGATTCAGAATCTTGATGCCAACCAGAAAGCTACTTAAATTGAAAGGTAAAGGAATACAGTATCCGAACTCAGATCAAGAATCAATAGGAAGACATTGCTATCACCATTTGACACGCTTTTTTTAACAAGACCCGATTCTCAGGTCAGTGTATTTTAAAGTGAAGAATTGTATTATATATTAAAAAGAAAAGTTTGGGAACAGCATATCCACCGAAACAGTGTCACTTATGCTTTGTGTATTTGATGCAGAACTGTTTAGTTAATTCAATGTTGTTCTTAAAATAAACAACATTTCATAACAATATACAATTATTATTTACTTACCACAAAAGTTTTCATGTTTGTAAGTTTTCAAGTGGAGATTTGTTGGAACTGTGTCTTCACTAATGAAATTCATCACTATTTATACAATGATAGGCGGAAAGAAAGTTATGATTGTATCTTATCTTTGGAAAGAAATAGCAATTTAACCTCTTTTCCTAGTAAAACAAATCAAACTTTAATTTAAGGAATTTTAATTAAGAATACTATTTTAGTCTTTGTAGGAATGTCCTATAATCCTTTGCGATTACCTTCAAGAACTATTTCTTTCCTCGAAAGCAATCGGAATACAATTTTTGTTGTTCCAACAGAAAGGAAATAAAATCGTCCTATGTGAAACCTTTATAGAAAACTGCTTCTCCTCTTATCCGGAGAACAAAATAGGCATTCTTTCAAGAGAAACTTTGTCAAGTATGAATAGCCTCCTGACTATTTGATATAAAACAGGAAATGAATCAATCAAAATCAACTTAAGTTTTTACAAGCATTATCAAGCGGAGTAACCAGCAAACAACATGGTAATGAACAAGAACCATAGTTGTAGTCTTATTGTACACAAGGAAATTATAGTTTTTTTTTTCTTTTACTAAGCAAATTGATTGGTATTTGTTATACACAACAAGGTTTTTATTATTTACAAATTGATTTGATGGAAATATTTTAAAATTATGATAGTATATAATGTGAGAATAAACTACAAGAAGTATATTGAATTACATAGCATAAGTTCTGTTAGACTTTCGACAACTTTAAAGCAAAGTATTAGGCACTTCTTTCAAAGAAAACGATGAACATTGTAACCTTGTGGGTATTTATTCGTTGCTGGAGAATGAGGCGTATAAAAGTCTTATGCAAATTTAAAACATAGCTAAGTTTTATCAAATCTGTATCACAAAAAGTCTAATTTCGACAAGACCACATATTTAATTCAAATGCTCATTTACTAAACAAAAATTGCTTAATTTATTTAATTTTAAGACCTTTAGGTATTTCAGACTCAGGCCGGTTTATATATAAGAATACATATATATAATATGGATAATTGACACCGCTAGGCAGGTTTGACTTTGCTCTAAGGGACACAGATTTTTTTGTTTTAGATCACCTCCTAAAAGTACTTTCATTCTCGATCTCTTCTCGTATTCCAGCTGTACTCCTGTTCGCTTTGAACATCAGCATTAGCAATAACTGTTTAGTTGCTCCCTTCCTTCAATTTCAACTGTAATCTTTAAGAGTTCTCAATGAATTCAGAAACATTAAATCAGTACGCGTACATTACATTTCTTTCCTTGAGAAATTGCAATAAACTACTGATATTATTAAAGTCCCGAAACTTTCTCAACTACTAGCCATGGCACAGTGGTATCCAAAGCCGAGAATTTAATAAAAATTATAAAGAACTACTCCGGCAATTACTCCGGAATAGTTCTGAACCCAAATAAAACCAAACTTTTGGTGTTAATTCAAAAATATGAAAATTTGTACGAAAGCGCCGAATATTGGTAAATCATATCAAAATATTAGGTGAAGAATTTTACAGCACATTTCAAGATACCATAATGTACAATGAAAGGCGATTACTTGGACAAACAGTTCATGATCTTTCTAAATATCAAAATTGTCTAGATTTATTTATTTCTCGAGTTAGATGCATAAATTGCTATTTCATAAGTAAATGGACATATTACCTTCAACTCTTTGCATCGACCAGCGCTTCTCATGGTCAATTAACTAAAGGTATTGTATACTTTCTTTGTAGAGGTCACATCCTTAAAATAGCCAGACCCATCTTCTACGCCTGTCTCAAGGGGAGTTTAATTTAAAGAATATCAAATGTCATAGCGAGGCTTTAAGATTGCATTCAACTTTATATTATATAATCTGTCAAACTATTCTTCATAACATTTCTAGTAATTTACCTCTGAATATAAATGATTGGCAACATAAAGCCCCTTATTTGAATGAGTTTCATAGTAATTGCTTACGCACTAGTAGCTAAAGAAAAAATGAAGAGATGATGGTCAAACAATTATACAAATATCTAACCAACGAAAATCTGAACTTTAAATCAATTACAATCTTTAGCTCTCGTTTCATACTCTGGCCTTTGGTCTCGAAACATTTAAGCGAATTATCATTGATACAAACCACCTTACAAAATCTATATTTTCAGTTTATGAAATGAAAAAGGAATTATTGACGATGCCCGTTGTAAGTAATGCAAAAAGTAGATTATTTATTTCATCGTTTGTCAGCACGCATAAATCAAACTGTCATCTGGTCAAAATATATTACAATAGTGGAACGTATAACCAGAGAGTCCTATAAAAATAAAAAATATGAACAATTTATACGTTACTCAGAAATCAAATACTTCCCGCCCACACGACCCAAATTTTTAACCTGGTTAACAGCACAAACATAGCATTTATTATTGATTGAACGCGAACTAATTAATATTCAAGAATATATTGCACAAATTCATTTTCGCTTTGACAGTATCCCTTTTGAATTACATACAAAAATCTTATACCTACTATATTTGGACAGTGTATTAGACTTTATACTTTAAGTTCAGTGCATCTCTTTTATTTATAGATAAATACTTACACACAAGTGAGAAATCCTCTCCACAATGTGTACGTCTGTATAAAAAATGACACATAGGAGAGAAATCCCTCTTTATTTTCTTATTTACTAACGGCACGAAATCGCACATAGGAGAGTATAAAACATTTATTATATTCAATATCTCGTAATCTCTATCGTGAGAGCAAATCTAAGAACTTTTTTCAGAAATACTATGGATAGTTTATAAAATGAATTATTACTATTTCCACTTTCAATCTTGATAATATTGCACCATTTCACTCAACTGAGTTAATGAATATGTAATGTAATCTTTCTTTGGCAATACATTTTTAAAAAGGCAGATCGTTGGCTTAGCACTCGTGAGATCGTGGATTCAATCCCAGCGGCCGACCATACTGACTTCGGTTTTTCCTATGTTCTCAGTCACATATGGCAAATGTACCTTTAATTTAGGCACTGAACGACACATGCCAGCAACCTTTTACTCTCCCATATTTGTAGTCTGAGCCTTAGATGCCTATAGACTACAAATAAAATTAAAATTTAATCTGTTTAAATACACTACAATCATAATCTCAATAAATGTAACACACATATATAAATTTACGCACTTAATTGTATGATGTATGTAATGCCTGCATACACAAATTACATATATTTCTATGTATATTTCTACGTACACAAATTACATATACAAGGAAAAATATCTGAAAAGTATGTAAGAAAAAATGTTACAATTCACACAGTAAACAAGATATTTATATAATTGGGCATCACTGGAATACAGTCGTCAACACATTCGCTTCCTTTTCTTATTGTCGCGGTCGATCCCCGTTCTAGATACATTGAACCCATTAGTTTTAAACTACATTAACAGCAAGTGTGATCCCTTTCATAGAATACCACAGTTTTTAGTGACATCATAATAATTTAAACCGTTATTCATACAGGATAGGAATTTGAGCTATTTTTTTAGCGCATTTAATGGCGCAGTTGACAAATTGTGGGGACAAAACTAAAAAAAGACCCGTGGACGTACGTTGTATTCAGTGATTTGGAGTCCACTTTTCAAGAAGACTGTTCGTTATTAGAAGTTCGCCAGGTCTTTAAGACATTAATAATAACAACCAAAAACACAAGGCGATTTTTCGAATTTGTTAAGCACGATAAGATAATAAAAAAAACATTTTATCATATCAAATTCAAGACATATTCCATTTTCACAAGCGTGTGGTAAATATAGCTTGTATTTCTAAAAGATAGCATCGATCAAAGTCCACCCCAAATTCCACGGAACTTACAGTAGGAATTCGATACAGCTTATTGTTAATTGAGTAAGCTGCTTATCTTGCAAACGACTCACCATTTCTTTTTCGCCAGGGAGATACTCATCCTGAGTGTTAGATATTTTCAGGAACTTGGTGTTTTAATTACTTACGCAAAGGCAAAAGTAGAGTAATATAATTTACATACATTATTAATAGTTTATGTTGTTTTGTTCTTGTATGGTTTTTTGTTGGGTTCTTTTTCGTGATAATAATTTGTTGGAGCATGGGAGACACATTAGCTAGTGTGTCTAAGTAGTTATTCAAGACAACATCAGTTAATAAATATTTATCCGGAAACCAGAGGATGTAACACAACGTACAATATGCTGAAAGAAAACCAAAATTGCTTCTATATCATAACATATCATAGGGCCAACTAGTAGGATTGTTCGATTACATTACTCGTTGGAAGCAAACGTACCTCTTTTCTATAGGTCATTTAGGCATAACAGGATTTCAAATTTTCCATGCCGCTGAATTGTCGATATCAATAATCTTATATTTTAGAATTACATTTAAAAGTGTTAAAAGCAAAATGACTCATAGAATTTATTTTCAGAAGAAGTGAATTCGTACAATTGTAGGTATTAAGATGAACAATACACTTATATATATTTTAGCTAAATATTTCTTATTCCCTTTGAATTGTTAATGTTTCAAACATATTATGAAAGAATAATATTAAGAAAATTATAATAATGAAAAACTAATTATCTTGTTCCAGATGTCAGCTACTTTCCTTCTGTCTTTGGTTCTGTTCTTCGGAACATCTTACGGTATGTATATGTCTGTTTTGATATATGAATTCATTAATTTTTTTTTATTTGATCATTTTCTGTAATAATTTGAAACACTTAAATATTTTTGCTATCAAGAAACAAGTAAACTCAGTGAAGTTAAGCATATACCCGATTATTTAATTAGTTCCCAATTTTCAATTAGGATGAATTATCATGTTCAGAAAAATATCCTCTTAGTGATCAGGATAATTCGTCAAACTCCAGGATATATGTTTCCCAAGTTCACACATCTAAATGAATTCACATCCTGTTCTTTCCCATCTGTCTTCTCATGCCAATTATGTTATCAGGAACTTTGCATACATTTCTCCATCTTCCTTGTCCCTCTTCAGTCATTTTTTATATATATACCAGATAAATTTTAGATAATTAAAAGTTGATAGAAAAACTCTACAACATTCAGCATATATCTTGCTTTCATCTTTGCCTCGTTCTTTATTGAGGCTAAGGCTAGAATAGGGTGTGTGAGAGAGAAAATACTGAGAGGTAGCTACTAGTTTCCTACCTAACTACTAGTTTAAATGCTACTTAGCTTCCCGACATTTGTTTGGTGTGACTGAGCAAGAACTATGGAAAAGTAACATTAAGGGTAAGTGCCGGTTCCCATGTTTTACCTATTCTAAGAGAATGCTATACAAGCTGAGCTACCGCCTCTCAGTACCTCCAGCTTATTTTTTTTTTCGATTTCTCAGTATTTATTTCATAGTGAATCCTAGAAATACGTGAATTTACACAAACATAACTTTCAAACATTAAGCCAGTGTTATGCTATATATTACGAGTAAAGTTCCCAACTAGTATTTCAAGTATTAGTAGTGAATGTAAACAGTACACGCTGTTATAACAACATTTATAGTACATTTACAAGGTTCAAATAACAAATAAACTTTAACTGTTGATGTTTGATCCATTTTCAAAGAAATAATTTCTAATACTTTCGAAATTATTCGTTTTATTTACATTTTAAGTCATCTAAAATATTTGTTGTGAACCTTTCAAATTGTTTCCCTTCGCTTCTGTATTCTCTTTATCTCTCTATGAATTATACCATATGAAAGAGTATTTTGTATAAAGCAGCGTTGATTTAAATAAAAGGGAGCTACGTTTTCAGTTTAATAAGTTCAGTAAATACACATTTCATTAAGCTTGTAAACGTTTACTTTATATATATCCTCTATCGGTTTGTCTTTTGTATGGTTCATTTTGCAACATTCGATGACTGCGCAACCTCTTTACTTTATGATTTCTTCTACCATTCATAATTGTGTCTAGCAATGTTATTCAGCTCTACATAACACAAAACTCGACAGAAACAAAATAATTCGTCCTTAACGCTTTGTTCATCGGCTGACAGAAAAGACTTACTTCTGATGATTTCTGGAATGTTGTGTTCCAGTTATCATTGTTTCAACTAACTATTGTTCATATATTTCCCATGTTCATCAGATATCATATTAGCTCTTTTGATGTCAGCTTAGCTGATGTTCTGTTCAGTGAAGAAACAATTTTCTCACACGAATGAAGGATTTCAAAATTGTAAAGGACGAATCTCAAATTGGAACAGTCCAGTAGATAGATCTTTTACTAATGGAAAGACGTACAGAACGTAACATAATTTAAAGAAATCAAAGATAACTAACAAACAGAATGAAGAAAACTAGAAACAAATAAATTGTTAGTTAAATACTTTCTAAATCGTTCCTGAACCAATTTCTTTCAAGTAAATTTAATAATTTATAGCAAATTTTCAACGTTGTGTTGATAGAAAAGTTAAATGAACTACCAATTGCATTAGGCGTCCTAGCTAACGTTGTTAATGTTGCTTTACACAACTGTAAGTTCGCCAATATGTACAGTCAGATTTACAGATATATACCATTGACAGATGTTTCAAGGTTCTAAGTAAGGATTCTGTAAAATTGCATATACAATCTAGAAAGTGTGTTGCTTTGAAAGAAATGTTTCATTTTATCAGATTATTGTATAATGAACGGTGTACTTATATTGTGCAGTTTCTGACTCAGAAAAAATTACCTTCTGAAATTTGCTACAAATCTACGTGCACATATTACTCAACACTATCAACCATAGCTTGTATATTTTCCAGCAAATATGCTGATCATAATGCTTAGGTACTTTATGGAAGACTTCCCAGAGTGATTTTGAAGAAATTCGTCCATCCCTTTGTTAACATTTGTAAATGTACTTCAATTGCATTTCAAAGTCCTGAAAAGTGTAGAATTCACTTTTAGTGCACGATGAATTAGACCACTCTTTTTTTAGACTTCATTTCAATATTCCCTGTGATGGAATTTAATTCGCAAGTCATGACGCAGGAATCTTTTTCATTCATTTTGTGTACAATAATCCAAATTATAACACGGAGTTAAACTTTGAGTGACCATAACAAAACACTCTTAAAGTATACTTCATTACATTCTTTGAGAGTTTGGCTTTCAAGCCTAATAAGATAAGTTTCTATAGATATTTAATATTTCAGTGTTAATAATGGCCAATTGCCGATTGATATTTGACCCATGTTTTCTTTAAGTTGAAACTAAATGATCAGGCAGATTTGGCTCAGTCTACGGTTCAAAAAACACTAATATAAAGATCTCCAGTAATGCACAAAATAATTTTGGATTCATCACAAATATTAGGTTATTGGAGTCATCATAAAATATATGACTACCTTATTCCCATCGGAGGAATATCAGAAACTATATTCCATTACATATTATATAAGTGTTAAACATATAGAAATGACACTCAAAAAACCATCTCGATATTTCTGGTTTGTAAATTAATAATAGTTGTATTTTAAACTTCCATTAACTTTAGAAATAAGAATATAGAATTATTAACGAATTATGCATGAATTACTGAGAAATAGTAAATTATATCTGATGGCAATAACTCTTAATTTCTCATTTCAATATTCTAGCCGTTCTACTTGGAAGCGGAGTGAGCAGCCAGAACAACAATCGCATCTCAGTTGCAACAGTGCCAGTCGTTGGTGCTTATGGTGGATATGGACTTGGTTTGGGATACGGTCTTGAACTACGTGGTATTGTAGGATCTGGACTTGGTGTCTATGGAGGATATAGGCTTAGTGGTTATGGAGGGTATGGACCCGGTTTGGTTGGTCGTGGTGGATATGGAGCATGGGGATATGGTGGACAAGGTCTCCGGGGAATCGGTTATCTTGGTTAATCTTCCACGCTAATATCTTTGCAGATTGTAAATAGAAATAAACGATTAACTACTTTGCATACCTTGTTTCAATATACAAAGTACACTTTAGAAATGTTTAAGCCTATATTGATGATAACGGTACTAAATAATAATTCTATTTAACTGAGTAAATTTCGTAATATTAAATGAAAGAACAGTTAACTAGTTCACAATTCTTGGGTAAAGTATGAGAAATTAGATAATTCAATACAAGCGATTTTAAAGTTTCTGGAAAAGAGGTTTAAAAATATTACATTTCAAGTTTAGGGACTGTACCTTCGAATAATATTTTGGCATCTCTGCCTCAGCCCGGAATGGAAGTCAGTTGACCAGTTACTACTTTGTAGCTACCATCTCGCAACTTCCCCTTTGTGATACTAATGATTTGGAACAACACTGGTGCAAATACTTCCCAGCTGCTGTGACTTAGTAGTGGAGCTTTGACTTAGCAATCGGCAGGTCCTGAGATCGATTCCAGTGGCCAACCATCCTGAGTGATGTTTCTTCAGTGTTTTTCCTTAATCACATCAGGCAAATGATGATATGATACCTGCAAAATTAGCGCTGGCCGTCTACTTTCCAACATTCTCTCCTGTAGCCTATCCCGGCCTGAGCCTCAGATGGCTAAAGGTCTTACAATAAATTTAATTCAATTCTGTTGCAAATACTGAAATTATCTTACAACTGAATGGGCAAAATCATATTTGTCAATAACGTAGTCAGTATGAAATAAAAATAAGATGAAATTTAACCCTGTTGCACTTTTTATGTTATAATAACTGGACACCTAAGTTATAATGTCCAGTAACAAAAACAAATCCGCTGTTCTTCTTGTTAAGTGTCCATCCGAAGTTCCTGTCCGTAGTACTTGTATATAAAGTAAATTCAAATCCTGTTCAAAGTTTAGTACAGAGTTAATAGCTAAAAGCAATTCCTCCTCGATTTTCCTTTGGCCCTAATAAAACTAATAACTAAATATCATCCCCAACAGATACCATAACCGCTTCCGTTTCCATTCCTTCTCCAGAAGTTGTGTTCACCAAGAAATATCTTTGCTGTTGGTTTGGACATAGCCAGGAGAAACAGATCTATTAGATGATTAAGTTACATTCAATGATGAAGTAAGTTGAACATGCGATGCGTATAGTGAATTGAATTGAATTCAAATTGACCTTTATTAGGTAAGGGAGGTTCAGACTATGGCTACATACAATACGAAGATTAAAATAGTATGCAATGTAAAATAATAGTAATAAATGATAAGAAATACAATGAGAAAATTAAAACAAAACCAATAAAATGTAAGACGCAGAACTCAAATACATATATCTTCTAGTGTTCTTTCATGGCGGAAACTATTGGAGCTGTTCATTTAAAAAAAAGGGGGGAATGAGAAAATAAATAAAGTTCCAAACATCGTATGTAGTTTCGTAGCTACATGATCTCAACGTCATCATCGTCAGAAATTACCTTATAGATCGACAAATAATGACTCCAGTGGTGTTGTCTTAGCCAATCACAAATGAAGTAGTACCTAATACTTCCAATCATACTGTTAATGTTATTGGCTGCCGCGGAAGATTTTATGCTCTAAAACCATATAAATCCTTTGGCAAAAAAAAAAAAATACTTTGTGAAACCTGTGTATGCGCCACTTCCTCAATTATTGGCATTACATAAATGGATGTATCGGGTACTAGTTCGATTACGATTTGGAAAGCCGACACCGCTTACGTAATTACGTGTCGAGATATGACGATGCCACCGAAACTTTAAGCGTCTATAGCTCCAAAACTACGTATGTTTCTTCAAAAGGACTTTTTACTTGTTTTGATGTAATAATCACTTCTTGAAATTTGTTCCATTTTTTCAGGTACATTATATTTGCGAATACCTTAATCACCAACAATTCGCTGAAGATAAAATCCAGTTTGCTTAAAGTGCAGAACTACCAGTCACAATGGAACATCGGAATAATGAGAATACAAAATTAGGCCCTAAAATTCATTTGAGTAAAACAAATAATAATAATAATAATAATAATAATAATAATAATAATAATAATAA